>PVIA01006273.1:80803-91608 GCA_004024845.1 Tonatia bakeri | reverse complement strand
ACATGAACAGGACCCATGGACTCAGAATGTAGCTGCATATGGTTGACATTGTAAACTATTGGCTCTGTTTTATTTCCCTCATTATCTTCAAACTCACAGCAAAGTCTTTTATTCAAAGTTATAATTTGGTTCCTGACAAGGCAGAGTAACAAAGACCAGATTTTTTTCCTACCTGAAATAACAAAAAAAAAAGGAAAAAATATATTTTTAAAGTGGTTGTGAAGGCATTGAGCATCATGCAAAAAAACATTAATTCCTAAGAAAAAAGAAACAAACTGGAAGAACCCTTTGAGAGCTCTAGCTTACAACCTTCAGGGACTTCCCAGGACACAGACAGGGAAGGAGAAATTAAGATAGAGCCTGGGAAACTCTTTGAGCTAAAGAGACAAAGATGAAAATCCAGGGAGACTGTGGCAGCTAAAGTGCACAAGACAAAGAATGGGAAATAAGAAAACCCCACAGAGAGAACTGAGATCTGCAGAGGCTCCCTGTTGAGTATTCAGCTCTACTACTGATCAACACATACAAGGGAAGAAACTACTCAGAGTTAGGAAAAGAACTATACAAAAGGCTTTGAGGTAACAGGCCTTGGTACTCATACAGGGCTGGGTATATAGGCTTGTTCTCACCATGACTCATGGGACATTGGATGGAGTATACAGAAGGGTCTTGCCTCTACAGTAAGGATAATTAGCCCTAGAATGAGCATTGCTCCAGCTCCCCTGCCCATCCCCAACAATGCTTTTCAGAGGGAGCAGAATTCCACTGTCAAGGCCAGCAGCAGTCTTGTGTCAGGGAATTGCTGTGGACAGGTAAATCCAAAAGCAAGATGGCATAGTGAGTTAACTAAAGTGGAAGGACACAGCCAACCTACCACTGAGCCCTTCACCTTTGAAAACAATCAAAATGAGCTGAAGAATATTTTGTTAGGGCTAATTCTATGAAATTTTAAATTTTAATAAAATATAAAATTTGATGGGGCTAATTTCTATAAAACTGATGGAAACATCTTGTAACATCAGAGTTGGGATATAGTAGAAGCTTTTTTAAGAGACCTTCTCTTAACCATCTCTCTAGATTAATCAACTATTTTTATTTTCTCCCAGCGACATATTAATGATCCTGCTTTCCTGTTTAATAGCAAAGGATTATCTTGAATACCCTGGAGCCCTTCTGCTCCCACTAATTGAGGTATACCACAAATATTTTAGTTTGTTCTCCAAGCTTTTCATATGAGTTATAAGTATAATTATGTAATTTTATTAAATACAAAAATTTATTAATCAAAAGATGTTATTTCTTTGAAAACGAATTTGAATGTTGAAGGAAATTAAAAAAGACAAAAATTGGAATGGCGTCCTATGTTCCTGGGGGAGAAGACAATGTTGTTAAGATGGTAATACTCTCCTCATTGGTCTACAAACCAATCTAAGGTCTAAGTACAATCCCTATCAAAACCTTACTGGTTTTTTTGAAGAAACTGACAAGCTAAACATAAAATTCAAATGAAAATGCAAAGGACTTGAAATAGCCAAAATAATATTGAAAAAAATGCAAAGTTGTAGGAATCACACTTCCTAACTTCAAAACTTACTAGAAAGACATAGCATCAGTGCAACTTATATCCAACATTGCCAGAGAATTAGGGTATCCTGATGACACCTGGAGCTGGGAGAGGTGGGCTGTGACTGGCCATGACCCAGATGGACTCTGGACTTGCCAGAGAGTTGGACTGTATGGAACACCAGGCAGTGGCTCAGACTGGCAGCAGTGCTCAAAGAGACTTTCTTCAAAAAGGGAAATGAGGCACACCAAGCAGGGACGGACCTTCCCTGCACTGCAGCCTGGCCAACCAAGAGGGAGGAGCATGGGCTCGATTTGCTCCCACTCAGGGAACCTCACGAAATGATCAAAGCAGTGCAAAGCAAGGTGGTTTATCGTTGCCACCCTGGCACAAATGCGCAGGGTGGAGAGTGAGGGCCACACAGGGCTCTGAGAGGGCTGGAAACCTCTGGGCACCTGCGATTGTTGTAGCCAAGACTGAGCCCTCATCCTTGCGGAACCACAAGAAAGGAATAAGTGGAGACCAGTCCCGCTCTGCTTGCAGGAATCGGGAGGATCAGCTGGACAGGCTTCTTTTCCCCCAAGAGTGAGACAGTAATACCTGGAGCTGAGAGAAAACCAGAGATGCATCCAGAAAGAAGTCAGAAGGTGAACACCAACAGCTGAGAAAAATTTCACTTTGCTCTTCATCAGAAATTTTTTCATTTCTTTTTCTTCTTTCATTTATTTAGTATGTTTTTATTGTTTGTTTTGTTTTTGTATCCCCCCTTTCCTATTGCATTTTAATTTTTCTTCTTTCACTTCACTCATATTCCAAATAACTCACAACTCTTGGCCTTTTACTTTTTATTCTTTTTATTCAGATTATATATTTCTTATACTATTGTTACTGTAAATCCCACACAGCACCCTTTCCTGGCCTTAATTCACTTCACCATCTTCTTGAGCTTTATTACTATTGTTGTAAATCTTATTTTCTCTCACACTAAGCCAAGTTTCTATCCCTGACTCTAAATGTTTCTCCTCCATCCAACCTCGCATAAGAGCTCTTTTTTCTTATGTCAGCTTACATTCTTCTTCCCCTCTAATAAGAGTCTCATTTCTTTTCCACCTTTTATCAACAGTGGCTAGTTGGGTAAAATACCACAGTTATTGCTGTACTTCTCCAAAGGAACTCCTATTTTTTTCACTATTTGTTTCTACTTCAAATCCCATAAAATACTCTCCCGCTGTCTTACTCCATTGTGCCTTCCCTTTGCCCCTGATCAGTTGAGTAAAGAATTTTATTTCATTGTTTTCTCTCTCCTGGGTTTCTTTTCCTCCTCTTTCAACCTGGGCTTTACTCCTTACTCTTGTTAATTTGCTTCCCCCATCCTCTCAAAATCATTTTTCTTTACTGTAAACATCTCATATTCACTTTTGGTTTTCTATAATATTCTTATTCCCATTCCACCTTTATTAAACTTCATTCAGCTGTTGCTGTTGACCCTGCTATGGTTTTTTCTGCAGTTTTGCTCCAGTTGGTCCTGTATCTTTTCGATTTTAGTTCAGACCTCATAGTATACTCTTCCCTTTTCTTACTCCATTGTTCCATTGCCCTTTCATGTTTTACTTACATCTTAAATTTTGTTCTCTCCCTTTTTTCACCTCAGTTCTACCTCAACTCATCAATTCTTCTCTCTCTCCACCCAATAACATTTTCCCTTCTTTTAGTCATCTCATATTCCATTTGTCATACTTTACAACATCCACAATCTTTCTTCACCTTTATTAATCTTAGTTCAATTGCTGTTGAGATTGCCAATGTGGCAGAGGGTTCTTTTTGCTACATTGGTTTTGTGGTCTTGTAATACTGCTTTGTTAACCAACACCTGTACAATGGCATACAAGACAAGGTGGGAGTTGTGACTACCACTAAGCCTGCTGGAGGGGAGAGACCACTAACAAAGAAGCCACCAACAGGTAAAGCCCAAGAACAACAAGAGAGCCCACACAAACAGAAGAAAGGGCAATCCTAGAGCACCCAGAAAAGGACATCAAAGAGACCGCACTACTGAATACCACAGAACTTCTACCAGAGAAGTTCACCCTACAAAGACACCTGGCAAAGTAAAGCATCAGGAATCACAGAAACAAAGAAAAAAAGTAACCTAAAATAGGGAGACAAAGAAAAACTCACAATTGAAAGGAATGGAAGAATCTCCAATAACAGATCTAAATGAAATGAAGGCAAGCAAACTATCACACATAAAGTTCAAAAGAATGGTTACAAGGATGCTCAAGGAACTCAGTGACAACTACAAGGAACTGAATGGGAACTAAACAGCATGAAAAAGGAAATAGAAACTAGAAACAAGAACCAGGAAGAAATTAAGAATACAATATCTGAAAAAAAAATAAAATACAATATCTAGAGGAACACAAGCAGGCTGGATGAAGCAGAGAACCAAATTAGTGAGCTGGAAGACAAGGTAGAAAGAAATACCCAGGTAAACCAGCTGCACAAAAAAAAGATTTAAAAAAAATTAAAATAGCTTACAGAAACTACAGGACAACATGAAACACAATTACATTCAAGTAATAGGAATACCAGAGGAGAAGAAAAGGAGCAAGGGATAGAAAACCTGTCTGAAAAAATAATGACAGAAACCTTACCTAACCTGGAGAGGGGAAAGCCACACAAGTTCAGGAAGCACAGAGGGTCCCAATCAAGAAGAACCCAAAGAGGCCCACTTTAAGACACATCATAATTAAAATGCCAAATTTTGAAGACAAGAGAGAATCTTAAAGGCAACAAGGGAAAAATGGAAATACATACAAGGGAGCTCCAAAAATGCTACCAGCTGATTTCTCAACAGAAACAACTACAAGCCAGGAGGAGATGGCAAGAATATTCCTAGTAATGAAAACCAAAGGCCTGCAACCAAGGCTACTCTACCCAGCAAGGCTCTCAATTAAAATGGAAGACCAAATAAGGAGTTTCCCAGACAAAAGAAGGCTGAAAGGATACACCGCCACCAAACCAGCACTGCAAGACATGCTAAAGGGACTGCTTTAAAAGGAAGAAAAAGAGCACAAGAGAGAGGAACATATGTACTAAGGGAATAAAATGGCAACGGATAAGTACCTATCAATAATAATCTTAAATGTAAATGGGTTAAATGCTCCAATCAAAACACATAAAGTAGCTGAATGGATAAGAAAACATGACCCACACATATGCTGCCTACAAGAGACCCACCTCAGAACAAAAGACCTACACAGACTGAAAGTGAAGGGTTAGAAAAAAATATTCCAAGCAAATGGACAGGGAAAAAAAGCCAGGGTAGCAATATTCACATCAGACAAAATAGACTTTAAAACAAGGGACATAGGAGACCTAGAAGAACACTTCATAATACTCAAGGGAGGGATCCATCAAGAAAACATAAACTTTATCAATCCAACATAGGAGCACCCAAATACATAAGAAAAATCTTGGAGGACTTCAAGAAAGATATAGAGAGAAACACACTTATACTAGGGGATTTTAACACCCCACTGTCAAAAATGGATAGATCTTCCAAACAAAATATCAACAAGGATATTGTAGCATTAAACAATGCCCTAAACCAAATGGACATAACTGATATATAGAGAATCTTTCATCCCAAAGAAGCAAAATACACATTCTTTTCAAGTGAGCACGGAACATTTTCAAAGATAGACCACAGGATAGGACACAAAACAAGTTTCAACAAATTCAAAAAAATTTAAATTATATCAACCATTTTCTCAGACCACAAGAGCCTGAAACTAGAAACCAACCTGAAGGAAAAAACTCAAAAACATTCAAATTTTTGGAGATTAAATAGTATGCTATTAAACAATGAATGGATTAATAATGAAATCAAGGAAGAAATAAAAAGTTTCTGGAAATAAATGAAAATGAACACACAACAGCCCAAACCTATGGGTCACAGCAAAGGCAGTCCTGATAGGGAAGCTCACAGCAATACAGGCCTACCTAGAAAAGATAGAAAGATTTCAAATAAACGACCTAACCCTATATCTATAAGAACTGGAGGAACAACAACAAATAAAGCCCAGAGTGAGTAGAAGGAAGGAAATAATCAAGATCAGAACAGAACTAAATGACATAGAGACTAAAAGAACAATTCAAAGGATCAATAAATCTAGGAGCTGATTCTTTGAAAAGAAAAACAAAATCGACAAGACTTTAAGCAGACTCATCAAGATTAAAAGAGAAAGGACCCCAAAATAATCAGACATGAAAGAGGAGAGATTACAAAAAGACAAAGACCACAGAAAGACAAAGGATTGTAAGAAATCAATATGAACAAACCTATGCCAAAAAATTTGAAAACCTGGGTGAAATGGACAAATTTCTACAAAAATATAATCTTCCAAAAATGAATCAGGAAGAAGCAGAAAGCCTGAACAGACCAATAACAGCTGATGAAATCAGAGCAGTAATCAAAAAACTCCCAGCACACAAAGGCCTGGACCAGACGGTTTCACAGGAGAATTTTACAAAACATTTAAGGAAGAGCTAACCCCTATCCTCAGACTATTCCAAAAAATCCAAAAAGAGGGAAGACTCTCAAACTCTTTTTATGTGGCCAGCATCATTCTAGTCCCAAAACCAGATAAAGACAAAACAAAAAAAGAAAACTACAGGCCAATATCGCTGATGAACATAGACACTAAAATCCACAACAAAATATTGGCAAACCACATCCAGGAATACATTAAAAAGATCATTCACTATAATCAAGTGTGATTCACCCCAGGGATGCAAGGATGGCACAAAATTCACAAATCAATAATCATAATACATCACATAAACAAAAGGAAAGACAAAAGGCACATGATCCTATCAATAGATGCAGAAAAAGCATTTGATAAGGTAAAGCTTCTATTTATGTTAAAAACACTCAGCAAAGTGGGAGTAGAGGGAACACTCCTGAACACAATAAAGGACATATATGAGATACCTACAGCCAACATCATACTCAACAGGCAAAAACTATAAACTTTCCTATTTAGATCAGGATAAGACAAGGATGTCTGCTTTCACCACTCCTATTCAATATAGTATTGGAAGTCCTAGCCACAGCAGTCAGACAAGAAAAGGAAATAAAAGGCATCCAAATTGGAAAAGAGGAAACAAAACTGTCATTGTTTGCAGATCACATGGTAGTATACATAAAAAACCCTATAGACTCCACCAAAAACTACTCGACATAATAAGTGAATTTGGCAAAACAACAGGATACAAATTCAATATTCAGAGATCGAAGCCATTTTTGTATACTAAAAACAAAATATCAAACACTAAAAGTAGCGCTGGCTGGCATAGCTCAGTGGATTGAGCGTGGGCTGTGAACCAAAGCATCACAGGTTTGATTCCCAGTCAGGGCATATGCCTGGGTTGTGGGCCAGGTCCCCAGTGGGGGCCACATGAGAGGCAACCACACATTGATGTCTCTCTCTCTCTTTCTCCCTCCCTTACCATCTCTAAAAATAAATAAATAAAATTTTTAAAAAGAAAATCAAAACAACCAACAAAATTTTAGGCTAAAACAAAATGTTTTAAAAAAATTAAATTAGAAAAAAAATCCTATTTGCTATAGCAACAAGAAAAATAAAGTACCTAGGAATAAACCTAACCAAGCAGGTAAAAGGCCTGTACTCTTAAAACTATACAACACTGAAGAAAGAAATTAAGGAAGATACAAATAAATGGAAGCATAGACTGTGTACATGGATTGGAAGAATTAACAGCATCAAAATGTTATAGATTCAACACAATCCTTATTAAAATACCAATGACATATTTCACAGATATAGAATGAACATTTCAAAAATTTATAGGGAACCATAAATGACCTCAAATAGACACAGCAATTTTAAGAAGGAAAAACAAAGTAGGAAGGATCACGATCCCTGATAACAAACTATATTACAAGGCCAATGTAATCAAAACAGTCTGGCAAAACAGTCTGGTATAAGACCAGACACATAGATCAGTTGAACAGAAAAGAGAGCCCAGAAATAAATCAAACAGAATAGAGAGCCCAGAGACCCCATGTCTTTATGGTCAATTAATATTTGCCAAAGAGGGCAGAAGCATAAAATGAGTAAAAATAGCCTCTTCAACAAATGGTGTTGGGAGATCTGGACAGCTACATGCAAAAAAATGAAACTCGATCACCAACTTATACCATACACAAAAATAAACTCAAGGTGGATAAAAGACTTAAATATAAGTTGTGACTCCATAAAAGTCCTAGAGGAAAATATAGGGAGGAAAATCTCAAGTATTCCACACAGCAATATTTTTACCTATATGTCCCCTAAATCAAGGGATATATAGGAAAGAATAAACAAATGGGACTTCATCAAAATAAAAAGCTTCTGCATGGCTAAAGAACACATCAGCAAAATGAAAAGTGAACCAACCACATGGGAAAATATACTTGCCAATCATACCTCAGACCAGGATTTGATCTCCAAAATATATAAAGAACTCATATTACTCCACACCAGGAAGACAAACAGCCCAATTAAACAATGGGCAAAGGACCTGAGCAGACACTTCTCCAAGGAGGACATACAGAGAGCCCAGAGACATATGAAAGGATGCTCAGCATCACTAGCTGTCAGAGAGATCAAATTAAAACCACAATGAGATACCACTTCACACCAGTCAGAGTGGCTACCATAAACCAATCAACTAACAACAAATGCAGGCAAAGTTGTAGAGAAAAGGGGACCCTAGTATACTGTTGGTGGGAGTGCATGCTGGTGCACCCCCTCTGGAAAACAGTATGGAATTTCCTCAGAAAACTAAAAATGGAACTGCCTTTTGACCCAGCAATTCCACTACTGGGATTATACCCTAAGAGCCCTGAAACACCAATTCAAAAGAACCTATGCACACCAATGTTCACAGCAGCACAATTTACAATAGCCAAGTGCTGGAAGCAACCCAACTGCCTATCAGTAAATGAATGAATCAAAAAACTATGGTACATTTACACAGTGGAATTCTATGCAGAAGAAAGAAAGAAGGAGCTCCTATCCTTTACAACAGCATGGATGAATCTGGAGAGCATTATGCTAAGTGAAATAAGCCAGGCAGTGAAAGACAAATACCATATGATCTCACCATTAACAGGAACCTAATCAATAAAATGAACAAGCAAGCAAAGTAGAGCCAAGACATTAAAATTGAAAACAGGCTGATAGTGACCAGAGGGGGGAGTGGAGGGGATAACGGGGGGTGGGGGTGAGTAAAGGGTTTACAGGAACAACTATAAAGGACACATGGACAAAAACAAGGTGGGGTAGAAACAGGGGAAGGAGGTCAGGAAAAAAGGCAGAAAACTGTACTCGAACAACAATTTTAAAAATATTTAAAGAAAACAAAAATAAAAGAAGCTATGCACCCTAATGTTTATAGCAGCACAACTTACAATAGCCAAGTGCTAGAAGCAACCTAAGTGCCCATCAGTAGATGAGTGAATCAAAAAACTGGTACGTTTACACAACGGAATACTATACAGCAGTAAGAAAGAAGGAGCCCCTACCCTTTGCAACAGCATGGATGGAACTGGAAAGCATTATGCTGAGTGAAATAAGCCAGGTGGTTAAAGACAAATACCATATGATCTCACCTATAAGTGGAACCTAATCAACAAAACAAACAAGGAAGCAAAGTAGAACCAGAGACATGGAAATAAAGGACAAACTGACAGTAACCAGAGGGGAGGGGAGAGGGAGATTTAAAAAAATAGAACTGATATCTCATAAATAAATCCTTATATTTATGGCCAAATTGTACAATAATGAAAAGATAAGTAACCCAATTGTTTAAATGGAAAAGTATCTAAATTGACATTTCTCCAAAGAAATATAAATAGCCAATAAGCACATAAAGAAAGATATTCTATCAAAAATGTAATTCAGATTATTAAGGCTTAAAAGTACAAAGGTTTTAGTAAGGTCCTTGTAGAAGTTATTTTTTAATTGTTTAAAGATGGCACATTTTCCCCCTCTGGACAGGTGGCTCAGTTGGGTGGAGCATCATCCCATACACCAAAGGGTTGCGGGTTCAATTCCCAGTCAACCAGTCAATGCTTCTCACATCAATGTTTCCCTCTTATGTCAATGTTTCTATCTATCTATCTATCTATATCTATCTATATCTATCTATATCCCTCCCTTCCCTCTCTGTCTCTAAATCAATAAAAACATATCATCAGGTGAGGATTAAAAAATAAATAAATTTAAAGATGGTACAATTTTTAGTCAAAACCAAGGGACTAAAAGTTACTTGCATTGGAAATAAGAGAATAGATGTGTGCATATGGTACTGGAAATTATCAGTGTTATAAGTATACATATGGTGAATAATTATTATAATGAAGTAGTAAGAAATGCAGTACTATTTACACTGTTGCTAACTTCTCTGCATGAGGGTATTAAGATCAATAAAAAGGGGCAGGGAAGGATGTTGATAACTCTTGTTTACCAGACAGCCACAAAACCCTAAAGCACAATGTACCTTCCTTAGATGTCCCTCAAAACCCTATATAGCTCACTATGTAAATAAAACAAAGAAATTTGAGCTATAAAATTTGTTCTCTTTTTCACAAAAAATTAACAGCAACTTTAATAGTCTTTCATACCAATGTAAATTTAGTCTGAGAAACTTAAGATTCTTAACAAGTAACACACAAAATAGTTTCAGAACTCTTACATTTTGAGTTCTTTTATCTAATACAAAGTCAGCAAACTACAGAAAACAGACCAAATCCAGCCTGCCTTGTTTATGTACAACCAATAAGCTAAAAATGGCTTTTATATTTTAAAATGAATGGATCAGAAAACTATGGTACATTTTCACAATGGAATTCCATGCAGCAGAAAGAAAGGAGCTCCTACCCTTTGCAACATCATGGATGCAACTGGAAAGCATTATGCTAGGCGAAATAAGCCAGGCAGTGAAAGATAAATACCATATGATCTCACCTTCAACAGGAACCTAAACAACAAAACAAAGAAACAAGCAAAATATAGTCAAAGACACTGTAATAGAGGACAGGCAGAAAGTGACCAGAGGAGAGAGAAGAGGGAATTTCAGGGGAAAAGGGGAAGGGTTTACAGGAACAAAGTTAAAAGACACATGGATAAAAACTAGGGGGAGGGTGGTAATGGGAGGGAAGTTGGGAGGG
>PVIA01006273.1:0-80703 GCA_004024845.1 Tonatia bakeri | reverse complement strand
AGCTGGACTGGGAGTAAAGGGGAGAAAACTGTACTTGAACAATGATTAAAATAAAATTTAAAAAAAATGCTTGGGGGGATCAAAGGAATATAATTTGACGTGGAAATTATATGAAATTCAAATTTCAGTGTACATAAATAAAATTTTCTTAGGACATAGCCATTTTTTGTTTATTACCATGCATCTCTTTGGCTCTTTTCCCACCTAGACAACAGAATTGAATGGTTGGGACATATAACACATGATCCCCAGGGCCTAAAATATTTCCTTTCTGTCCCTTCACAGAAAATGTTTGCTAACTCTTCATCTGTGATAAATGAACTAATATACATTCATGATCTTTTTTTTAAAAAAATCAAGTGCTCCACAATAAAACAATAAAGTTCATATGCTAATCAGTGCCTTTATTATACATGACTGTGGCTGACTGTAAGAAGCAATTCTTCCTCATGAAATTTTAGTTGTTTTTCATGTCTTAAGCTAAATGTGTGGATCTCACCTGAAAAATTCCCACACAACATATAAAGATTGGTTTATCCCTTAAAAGTATAAAATTTGACTCAGCATTCTTTGACTACAGTATTGATATATCTAGTAGTTTTAGCATCTTGGGAACTTTCTATATGCCTCAGTTAAGTGGCTTCCTGAAGAAAGTTTAGCCAACTCTGTATAATGCTCTGGGTGTAATTAATACCAATACAAGTCAATTAATTTTTTTTTCAAAGTCTCTAGTCCAAAGTGTTTCACACTGGTGTGGGACAAATAACAGTAGTCTCAATGTTAAGAGACCTACTCTCCAGCCCTGACTCATGTAGCTCAGTTGGTTGGGCATCATCTCATTAAGCCAAAGGTCACCAGTTCAGTTCCTGGTTAGGCCACATTCCTGGGTTGCAGGCACAGTCCCTGGTTGAGGCATGTGCAAAATGCAACCAATCAATGTTTCTCTAATACATCAAAGTTTCCCTCTCTTTCTTCCTCTACTTATTAGCTGTTTTTGAGTAATGGCATTTAAAAATATGGAAAGGAAAATTTCCTTCTGGATTAAACTCTGTAGTCATTAAATACACAGTGGATTGGAGGATCCAATCCAAAAAAGAAAAGAATTTTCTTCTGACATCCAAGAACATGATTGTAATGAACTATACTGCTAGGGTCAAATAATCAGTTATCTTAAAAAGCAGAATGGATCTCAGGCTATAGATAGTGACTAACCTTGACTACATATTGATTTAAAGTATTAGCATATCTAAAGAAAGTCATTGTCTATCAAAAAAGAATTGAATTAACTATGAAAAAAAGAAAGTTACAATAGTTGGTTATATCTACTCAAATACCTTCCAGCAAAGTAAGAGCTCTCTATATAATAAACTTTAAATATTATAATCCCACTGGTAAGATTATCTCTATAAGAAATCATACATTAACCTAATGATTTTTAACTTTATACTGTTAGACATTCAGCTGACCCAACTTCCTTTACACTATCTCCATGGTCACTAAACAATCTTCTGGTTATTATTTTTGCTCCCAATATTGATCTGTCTACAATGAGAAAACACACTGGTTGTGTGGGTGTATATTGTTCTGTATAACTTTATTTTTCATTATAAATTAAAAATCAGTTTTAATTTTACATTTTAATCTTCATGATCTTGGTTAATATGAATATGCTCTTAAGAAAGAAATCTCCTGTTGGCATATGTATCAGACAAAAATCATAGTTGTAAATAACAGAATCCATTTTAGCTAATTGAAAGGTAAAGGACTTTTTTCTGTGTTACTAGGTTATTTACAGAGTTTCCCTGAGGCCCTGAAAATCCAGGTTCAAATGCTACTCAGGCAGAAACATCAGCCAAAATAATCCAATGCCACCACAGTTGTATTTTTGTGAAAACCCCGCTATTCCCACCACCCCTCACTCAACACGTGCTACTAAGAGCCAGACATGAGAACCTCTGCCATGATTGTTCCAAAGGAATGAAATGCTTCTGCCTCTAGACTACAAGAAGAGCCTATTTCTCCATGTGTGGCCACTTTCATGATGCTCCAAGTCACACTAATACATATCTTTTTGGCAGAGTTGGGCCACCATTATCACCTGCAAGAGAGCTTGGGAAATGTAGTTTTTCTTTTTCCAATCTCTTCAGTATTGGAGGTCACACTAGAAAGGAGCTGGAATAGGTCAGATGAACTGACCCCCAGTATCTATCAAAACTGTTATACTGATTAAAACACCTAAAGAATTGAGTGATATTTGAAATATTTCTCTTTATCTCTTTCTCTCAACTCCATCACTCATAAAATTAAGATATAAATATCTATCCTATTTCCTCACAGAGATTGTTACAAAGATCATCCCATTGATGTATGCCAAAGTGTTTTAAAAGGCACAAAACTATATGAATATAAGAGAGCATTCTTATAAAAATTACTAATTCTTGAGAACTTACTATGTATCATTCATAGAACAAATTTAGATTTAATACAACAATTATAGTAGAGAAGGTAGCAGAAAATCTACCACACAATATTGACTCCTCTCATTGTTTGTTATATATGACTACTTAAATACCCAGATACTTTAAATTATTTATCTGTTTACTTAGCTTAAATGACTCTCAAGCTCAATGCTTGAAATTAAACCAGACATATAAAAGTAAAAAAAACTGTTTACTGTTTTATACAACCAGATCCAGAAAATGGTCTTTAGTAGTTTCATGCTTTTTAATAACTAAACCTAGCCAGTTAAACCATATTCACACAGCACTCAAGAGCTTAAGAATTTAGAGTTATTCCCTAATCCCTCAGGTATCAAATGCAATCTTTTTCAAGGTCAGCTCAACTCTGAATCAGCAAGTCCTAAATTATTTAGCTTCACTTGATTCATTCTCCATTCTAGTTAACTATTTAGTATATTCATATTAAGCCTATTAATTTACCTTTGCTCAGACCATCTCCTAAACTGGGAGGTCCATCAGGTCCATCAGTTCTTTCAAGATGGCACCCTGAGCACTCTTATTTAACCAGGTGTTTCCCCAGACCTGACTGAGATGGGAATAAAGAAGTACAAAAAGGAACAGAACCATAACAAGACTTTTTAAGGGGAGTCAACAGCAGCTGAGAGCCTTCTGGGAGATGGAAAGCCAATGAAGGGATGCTGACAGGTAAAAACAAGAAGAGAAAGCTACAGTCTAGAACATGCCATGAATCTGCAGAGGATGGTGGAGTCTTTCTGCCCATTGGAATCTAAAGAGGCTCATGCTTGGAGATATGACACAGGGCAGAAATGAGCAGTGATCTGAAAATCAGGGTGATTAATGCTGTGGCACCTGCCCCCTTCTCTATTACTGTTTGCAAAGCAGCACACAGATCAAGAGTTACATCCCCAAATCATAAACAAGGGGACTTGTTATCTAAAAACACTGAAGGAGTTATCTACAGATATAAGGAGAGAAACTGCAGCATCTAGTGTGCTACTGGACTCCAGAGTAAAGCCCTCCTTATTCTGACATACAGAGATGTTTACAGCTGTTTTATGGCAAGAAAGAGGAATAATGCCAGAAAGAGAAATGTGTGGGGTAAAGGACATGGTGTGCCTAACCAAGAGATACCTGGAGATGATAACCAAGCAGATACATCATGAAAGGAAGACAAAGTTCCAGAGGAGATGTCTCCAAGGAGAAAAAACAAAAGAGAGGATTCCATGAAATAACTATTAGGATTGAAAGAGCCTAAACTTTTGAATGTGGTAAAGAGATTCATAATCTCCACAGAAAATAAAAAACAAATAAACCATATATGAAATGCACAGTCTAAATGGGACGTAACCTAAATGGTAGTATAATTTTAAGCAATGGAAAAGAAAACCCATTTGACCTTGATCATGAAATCATTCCCATTTTTTGTTATTATTATTGATTTGAGAGACAGAGAGGAATATCAATTTGTTGTTCCACTCACTTATGCACTCATTGGTTGCTTCTTGTAAATGCCCTGACTGGAGATCAAACCCACAACCTTGATGTATTGGGACAACATTCTAACCAACTAAGCTATCTGGCCAGGACCAGAATCATTCCCTTTTGATTGGCCCAGAGGTTATGACATTGGACTCTCGGAGAAGGAGATATGATTGTAACATACAACTTCATCATGCAGTGAAATAAAAACTTTACATGGAGTCACAATAACATTAATGCTGTGCATCAGTTTTCAAATTTTACTATCAACTAATGGACAAATGCAGATGCTTCATTATGGTTGTTTTAACAAATGTTTCAATCTTTAACAAATGCTTTTGCAATAACTTTTAAGACTTCTGAGATATTGCAGAGAATATCTATCCAATTCTATCACTGTACATAAGGGGAGTTTGCACCTCTTCTCTGTCTCATAGTCTGATATCAAGAGGGTAAAGAGAAGATAGAAACTACAGAATGTTGTCTCTCTAATGTACCCGAAGCCCTATCAGCTGCTCTTCTCCAGGAAATGATTGCACTTGCTTGCTTTTCTGTCCAGATTACCTACTTACAAACTGGGATAAGAAACAAAGCAATTTTATGTCTGGCTCTGAGAATTATTTTTTTTAGCTGGGCTTTCTCCCTGCCTTTGAATTGATTATATCCCAATCCCATCACTGTCTGTACACCAACTCCTAACAACTTTGTGATAACCACATTGACCCAAGAGTTCTAAGGGAGTATCATGACTTTTAATCATAATGTTCTCCTGAAGGCACATAGGTCAAAGGCTTTTTCAAAAGAAACCAAAATTGTTGATAGTTGTCTAGCACTTAGGTAACTCAAAAACAAGCATTCATATGGGTATGGAAAATGTTACCATTTCTGTGTAATGAGTCTTATGCTTAACTGTACAAGAAAGAGACATGTAAGTAATAAAATAATACATGGAAAAATCATTAGAGTTTAGTGACTTCTACCCAATAAGACTTACTAAATGTATTGTGGTCTTCAAACAAATTAATTACAGCACATAGCAGAATTTGTGGTCAAGTTTATGAAAGAATCTCCCAAACATTCAAAACTGCACTATGCTTAGAAGTTACACCTTCAGGAAGCATAAAGGAAAGAGTGACACTAGCCAATGACTAACTGACCCTGGATCACAAAAGGTTGGCTCCCTTGCCTCACGGGAGGACAGTTTGGTGCCATTCATTCTCCAGAGCTCCCTGCGGGATAAGGCAGAGACAGACTTTAGATCAGCTCTGTCCAACAGAAAACTAATGTGAGCCATACATACAATTTAAAATATTTTGGTAGCCATTTTTAAAGTATTAAGAAACATTTTTAAAAGTAAATAGTAAAAAAAGTAAGCACTAAAAATGCAAAAAATAGCTAAATGAGTCTAAATGAGTCTAAATAGCTGAATAGCTAAATGAGTCTTTATACTACATTTTGTTTTACTGATATGTTCAAAATATATCATTTTAATAAGCAATCAATATAAAAATTATTGAACAATTTTATATTTTTCCATACTATCTTTGAAATCCATTATGTATTTTATTCCTATAAAACACTCAATTCAGATGCAAAATTTTCATCAAAAATACTTTATATGTAGATTTCATAAATTTTACAATAAAAATAAAATAAATTAATTTAAAAATAAAATGAAAATATATTTCATTTCATTTCACTGACAGAGAAATTCCCTGGTAAATAATCCTGTTTAACATTTTTATCCAGAGTTTTATGAAGTTGTGTAACTACTTTTTTTTAGATTTTAATACAGATCTTACTATCTCCAGAAACATTAGTTTCCCAAAAAGCATAGTTTGAGGCCATACTAGAGCATCATTATCAAGCAATCCCAAAGACTTGGATAAAACTAACATATGAAACAATAGCAAAACAAAAGATATTTGTAAACTATCAGTCAACAAATATTTATTTAGTATAGCACCATGAAAAGTAGTCCATCTCTGCCAACTAATGGAGTGATGCTAGACACATCATTTTTTTCTTTGTAAACTTAAGTCTCCTCAACTATATAATGGATATCATAATAATAGCTACTTCACAGGGTTATAGTGAGGATTAATGTATGTGTCCACTACTCAGAATGTGTTCTATGCATTACCTCATTAAGATACATAAGAACTAGTATTATCATATTTTTGTCACTAATATTAGAAAGGCACTGTGAAGATGTAACTTCTCTGTCTTCTATATCGTAACGTAAGAAAAATCTTCCTAACTCGCAGAGCTAGTCCTGTTACTGTCTGGCTCAGATATTTCCTTTGGTGCCCCAAATATATTGCAAGTTGACTACCCCCTCTGCTCTTCATGCATCCTAGACAATGAGCAGATTTTATGGAGTTCCAACATTACATGACCATTTTTAAATGGATAACCAAAAAGGAGATGAGAGGAGGTAGTCAAAGAAATAAACCGGAAAAATCAGGACAGTGTGGTACTCCATTTTTCCAGAAAATATTTTGGAAAGAGGAAAATAATTATGTCATATATGCTGAGAGTTCTAGTTAGATGATGATAGAAATTTAAAAAAATTGTAAAATGCTTGTGAAAGATGTTAAGTTCAGTTTATACATGGTAAGTGTAAAGTAATGCCAAAATAGCCAAGTGGAAGCACCTAGCAAATGATTACAGCAGTGGTGTTGACGACAGTATCACTTTTCACTGGGGAAGAAAGGAATGGAGCTTCAACTTATGTGTCTAGCATCAAACATTCCAAAGAATGACCATTATTTGTTGGAGTGAATTGAGCATTGTTATTTATGTTTTAATGTAGAAAATGATTGAAAAGCACTCAGTTCAGTAGTGGAGCTTTAAATGATAACTAACAGTTGTCAACAAAGTAGTGATAAGGTCCTGAAAATGAAAAAGCTTCCCCAAAAAAGGAGAGAAGAGATGACAGAGACCAAGGCTAGGGCTTAAGAAAAATCATAGAAGAGGAAGACATCAACGAAGAGAAGGAGAGTGCACAGAGGTAACAGGACAATTTAGTGTATAATGTCTGAAAGAGAAGGAGATAAAGCGTTGAGGTAAACAAATAAATGCTAAATGCAACAGGGAAGTTGGAGAGAATTAAAATTGTACAAAAGTAATGGAGTTAAACAATAAATAGGCCAAAGCAGAATAATAGGTAAGGTAAAGTAGAATTAGGAGTTTAAGAACAGAGTAGACCACAAGGAAATGGAATTTTTATTAAATATTTGTCAATCAAGCAGGGATGAGCTACTATGTGTGAAGAAAGAACCAATAAAAAGTAATATGAATAAGCAGCCTAGAGAAATAAAAGATAATTGTGGAATAAGAGCCTCAAGAGTTGAGCTCAAGTCCAGGTAATAATTAGAAAGATTCAGGGTGGGTTTTTTTTTTAGATTTTATTTATTGATTTTTAGAGAAAGGGGAAGGGAGGGAGAAAGAAAGGGAGAGAAACATCAATATGTGGTTGCCTCTTGTGCACCCCCTAGTAGGGGACCTGGCCTGCCACCCAGGCTTGTGCCCTGACAAGGAGTCTAATCAGTGACTCTTTGGTTCACAGGCCAGCACTCAATCCACTCAGCCACACCAGCCAAGGTTAGAAAGATTAATCTTAAAGGAACACAACTTCCTTTGAAGGTAAAGAGAGATTTAAAAAGAGTCAAGGACAAAAATTCTAAAGATTCTTATTCCTGACCCTGAGAAATGGCCAACCTCTTAATGAACTCTAGAACATGCAATGAAACAATAATGTTCACATCTATCTTCTGTGAGCATAAACTTTAGATCACTTGTCTTCATTAGGCATACTCTGTTACTTTTGCACACATTTATGAAATGGCTACAGAATGGTGTGCCATCTCTATAGTTCAACAGGACAGCAAAGCCATGGCTAACACAGTAATCACACCTTTGATTCCAGACTCTACCAGCTGAGATTTGAGGTGACATTTTAGTTTCTAGAACTCAACACTTACAAATCAATCTGTTACCATTCATTAAATCTTTCCTCCTGTCTTTGAATTAAAATCAAAATAAATGCATGTGACTTACAGAATGTCTTGCACTTTCAAAATTGACATTACTGTTATTTCTCAAATTATCCTGTCTATATGGCATAGGTCCAGCACATCAAGTGACTGAAATTGAGATTGACTGCACACACACCTTAAGACTGCCCACACAACACAAGACAGGTGACACTGAAGAATTTGCCGAGTTTATCACATATACCATGAGAAAAGCCACCTGCAGATACACCAAGTGAACAGTAAGGGATGCCATGTTCAGCAGTTAGTAGTTTACAAGCAATGTGGCTAATTAGCCCATCAGTCTTCACTGAAAGTGTTTTCATAAACATTCTGCCAGCTACAAGGCACCATGTGTGCATGTTAAAATGTATTAGAACAAGAGTTCATCATCCCCTTTCGAATGAAGAATGAACTACATCTGAGTACACTGTATTTGGTTGAAAAAATTATTTTGTGACTTCATGCTTATATAAGAACACTCTTGATATAAACTATAGTTAACTACACATAACATTAATATAGCAATGGATGGAAATAACAAGGCAGCAGTTATTGCCTTTGAACCATACATAGGCTGTGAGTAATTGCTGGTAAATACCAAACATTTTATCCAAGTCCTAAATGAATTATCGAGTAGAGCAGAGAAAGCTGATCTGCTACTTAGGGATGGGTAACTAAAAATGAACTGCTATTTTTTTATAAATAAATGTTCAAAACAATTGAGTTTCAAAAAGTAAGATCTTTCAATAGAGATGATCCAAAAGGGACACCAGTAAACATTTTAAATCTCTTTTCTCCCTTGGACACAATTTATTTTCTTGTACCAAATGAAAATGCATTGAATAATCAGGGAGGCAATAGGTAACATTTTAAAGGTTCAACATTGGAAATTCGATAATGGCATTTCTTCTTTAAGCACCCAAGTATACTGATAGGAAGATTAATTATGCTTCCAAAATACCATTTTCCAGGAATAATCATTTCTAGAAGTAATCGTTTTCTCTGACTAATATGGATGATAGTAAGTCTTGATTCCTAATTCCTTCAGAGGAATAAAGGTCTGTAAACCTAGGATCTTGCAAATCATGAAGAAGGAAAACTACAGAAATGCAGAAAGAGGAACAAATTTTAATAATGCCTTGAATGCATGTATTAGGCACATGAGGAATGTGTTCGTTTTATATATAAAAGTTCACTTCTCACCAGGGAAGCAAACAGTACCCTAGCTACCAGCCACATCATCTGCCCTTCTAGAAATACTCATAAGCCATGAAAACTGAGGTAAGTTGTTGGCTGCTGCTGCTCTAAGCTTTACAAACATGGAGTTGGCAGGATCCTGCATTAGTAGATAGATAGCACAGCGTTTCTTTTACTATAATATACTACAACCCAATATTTGGGAAGAAGAGCTATAGTTAGAAGGTCCCGATGAATTCAAAAGCTCCTTGTTAACCTTCCTACCCCTCCAACTGGCTCATAGTAGCCTTGGTGGAGGCCCAAAACTAAAAATAAATCAGGAAGTATTTTAACAGTGGCAGGATTCCAACAAATTTGCAAATCCTGTCCCACTTGACATACATGAATAGGAAGCCTATACGGTACATGTTTCCAATTGCTGGCTCTGGTAGGCAGAACTCAAGACTACTGGTGTTAGACTGCACATTCCAGATACAGATAACCCATACCAATGTACAATACATGAGGGCTTGATTAGTGCTGTCTTCCACCTGTGTAGGCATATTGGCTTGTCTGGGCAGTATACAAAAAGAGTTGAACCTTAATCTTTCTCTGAACACTCTTGAAATCTCAAATTAATCATCCCTTTATACATTAAAGAACCCATACTTCTATATTTATTTTATTTTATCAGGAATCTTAAGATGTGTAATCATTGATAAAGTAGTTAATATTTGTATGAGAAAACTATTAATATTATTTTTAAATGTTCCAAGGCAAAAGAATATGATACCCTTTAAATATTAAAAGCAACTCTGCTTACTTATTTATTGCCAGTCTTAAAATGTCAGTCAGCTCCATGAGGGCAAGCATTGTCTGCTTGTTCACTTCCAGGAGCCTAGCACATAGAACACAGCATTGCCCATAAAACCGTGTTAATAAATATTTAAATTTTTTAAAAGAAAACAGAAAAAAATGGAAGTCTCTAAAAAAAGGTATATAGGCAAAGACCACATCTTTCTTTAAATTATATAAATACTTATCTGTAATAATATGGGAAAGATTCAGCTATCCTTATTTAATAACAAAATAAAGGAAGAAGTTTAGAAACACCATTTATTGCTCTTTCATGTGTGTTTACACAGCTTTTTTGACATACTATCATAAAGGTACTTATCAGGCTACTTCCGGTCAAGATGGCAGCATAGGTAAACATGGCTCACCTTCTCCCACAACTACATCAAAACTACAACTAAAACATAGAACAACCATCACTCAGAACTGGCAGAAATCAAGTTGAATGGAAGTCTGACAACTACAGAACTAAATAAACCAGATTCAATGAGACTAGTGGGAGGAACAGAATAGGTTGGTCCCACATATATGTGTGGTGGATAAAAATTTGGGAGGGGTATGTCAGGAGCAAGGAGTCACAGCCCCACACAGTGCCCCCAGCTCAGGGTTCCTATGCCAGGAATACAAGTCTCTATAACTCCTGGCTGCAAAATCCAGTGGGGATTGAGTTGGTGTAAGAAAATTCTGGAGTCCCAAGCAGTTCCTCTTAAAGAACCCACGCACAGACTCACCTACTCAGACTCACTCCCTCTGCACTCCAGCACCAGGGTAGCAGTTCGAAAGGCCCCAGTGGCATGTAGAGAGAAACTGAAGTGTCTCGGACTAAGGTAAGAACTGAGAGACAGTTCTCTCCCAGACAGAAAGGTGAGCAGAGGCCATTACCTTTTCTGAACTCTCCCCCTTTGGAACCATAGAGCCAGCAGCCTACATCAACCTGGCTAACACTATTTGCCCCACTCTGGAGATCTCCAGAGACTCTGCCCCCCACAACTTATGGGTCCACCCAAGCTGTTTTTCCATATGAATGGCTGGTCTGGACTCATTCTTCAGAACTTCCTAAATCCTCTCAAACAAGCAACAACCCACCTCATAGCCCCTAGCCCCCATACCCCTTGCTAAGTGGACCCAAGCCTGGCACTAGCAGCAGCCAGCCTAGATTCACAGCTTAGCTTCACCTGGAAATCTCCAAGCCCAGCACAAGTAGCAGCCATCTCAGATTGTTTTATAGCTCAGGCAGAGTGGCCCCAGGGCAAAGCACAGGTGGCGGCTGACCTTGGCTTATACCACCCAGGAAACCCCAGGGCCAGCACACCCAATGGACAGCTACAGCCATGTTGGAGCACCACCACCCTGCCTGTGCACAGCTGATTCTCCATGGAGGGCAGACATTGGTGGTAAGTGGTCATAGTCAATCCTTGTAGCTGACTGGCCTGAGTAAACCCTTCCCATTGATCTGCCAACAGCAACCAAGGCTCAACTACAAGACAAGGGTATACTCAGCCCACACAAGATACACAAGGTGTATCTTGATAGGGGAGGCTGTACCATTGGACCCTATAGGACACTTACTACATTAGGTCACACTACTAAGACACAGAGTCAAAGCAGCTCTACCTAATACATAGAAGCAACCACAGGGGTGCTGCCAAATGAGGAGACAAAGAAACATGGACAAAAGGAAAAAAAGATCAAAATTCCAGAAAGAGAACTAAACAAAGTGGAGATAAGCAATCTATCAGATGCAGAGTTCAAAACACTGGTTATAAGGATTCTCAATGAACTTAGTGATCCCTCAACAGCATAAAAAAAAGTCCAATCAGAAATGAAGAATACACAATTGAAATAAAGACCAATTTACAGGGAAACAACAGTAGAGTGGATGAAGCCAAGAATCAAATCAATGATATGCAACATAAGGAAACAAAAAACCACCAATCAGAACAACAAGGAAAAAAAATACAAAAAAAAAATGAGTATAGTACAAGCAGGCTCTGGGACAACTTTAAGAGGTCCAAAATTAGCATCATAGGGGTGCTAGAAGGAGAAGAGAAAGGGCAAGAAATTGGAAATCCAGTTGAAAAAATAATGAAAGAAAACTTCCCTAATCTGGTGAAGGAAATAGGCATGCAAGTCCAGGAAGCCCATACAATCCCAAACAAGATGGATGCAAAGAGGCCCACTCCAACACACATCATAATTAAAATGACAAAGGTTAAAAATAAGGAATCTTAAAAGCAGCAAGAGAAAAGAAGTTTGTTACTTACAGGGGAGTTCCCATAAGATTGTCAGCTGATTTCTCAAAAGAAACTTTGCAGGCTAGAAGGAATTAGGAATAAATATTCAAAGTCAGCCCTGGCTGGCGTAGCTCAGTGGATTGAGTGCGGGCTGCGAACCAAAGCATCGCAGGTTCAATTCCCAGTCAGGGCACATGCCTAGGTTGCAGGCCACGGCCCCCAGCAACCGTACATTGATGTTTCTCTCTCTCTTTCTCCCTCCCTTCCCTCTCTAAAAATAAATAAATTAATTAAATCTTTAAAAAAAAATATTCAAAGTCATGAAAAGCAGGGACCAAGAGCCAAGACTGCTCTACCCAGCAAAGGCAACATTTAGAGCTGAAGGGCAGATAAAGAGCTTCCCATACAAAAAAAAAAAAAAAAACTAAAGGAGTTCACCATCACCCAACCAGTATTATATGAAATGTTAAAGAGAATTATTTAGGAAAAAGAAGATAAAAAATATGAACAATAAAATGGCAAAAAATACATATCTATCAACAATTGAATCTAAAAAACAAACTAAGCAAACAAGAAGAACACAGACAGAATCATGGATACAGAAAGCATTTTGATGGTTGCCAGATGGGAGGGGGATGTGGAGGAATGGGTGAAGAGGTGAGGGATTAAGAAGTACAAATAGGTAGTTACAGTATGACCATGGGGATGTAAAGTACAGTATAGGAAATGAAGCAGCCAAAGAACTATATGCATGACCCATGAGCATAAACAATGGTAGGGGGGGATTGCCTGAGGGAGATGGGTGCTTGGTAGAGGGGGAGAAAAGGGGGAAATATCAGGACAACTATAATATCAGAATCAATAAAATATAATTTAAAAGAAAGAGAGGATGGAAGGAAGGGAGGGAGGGGGAGGAAAAGAAAAGAAAGAGAGAGAGGAAGGAAGGAAGGAAGGAAGGAAGGAAGGAAGGAAGGAAGGAAGGAAGGAAGGAGGAAAAAAGGAAGGAAGGATATGGCTAGGTATTTTTTTTCAATAAATGATACTGAAGCAATTAAACTTCCATATGCATCCATATGATACCAGATCAACTGAATTTCCATATAAAAAAATGAATCATGATCCCTAAAACTCATACCAATCATAAAATTTATTTCCATATAGATTGTAAAAGTAAAACAAAAAGTCTCTAGATGATAACATTAGGGAATATCTTCCTGACTTTATAGTAAGCAAAGGTTTTTGATAAGAAAATCTCTATCAGTAAAATAAAACAATTAACTAGCATTTATTCAAATTACTTCAAATATCAAAAATGCTAATATAATAAAAGGCGGATGTTTTTAATCTATAGTTAACAAAGGACTCATATCTAGAACATATAAAAATCACCCAAGAAATACAGATCAAAGCTACAATGAAATACCACTACATATACTTGAATTTAAAATACTGACCCTCATTAACACCAACTTAGTAAGAATGTAGGGCAACTGGAATTGTTCTACTTTACTGATAAGAGGATCAACTGGAAAATCCACCTTGGAAAACTGTTTTGTAATGTCTATTAAATCTGAGTCTATACCTTACGATTAGCAATTTCATTCCTAGGTATAAGCCCAGTGGAAATGTCCACACTCATGCACCAAAAGTAATGCATGAATATGTATATAGCGCAATGTTCATTAAAGCCCAAAACTGGAAACAACGCATAGGTCCATCAACAGTACAATGAATAAGTAAATACCAATCAATGAAATGAATACAGTGAGATTCACAAAAATGACAATGAGCAAAAGAAGCCAGACTCTAGAGATAACATACTATATGATCTCACATAAAGTTCAAGAAGAGGAAAAAACAAAACAAAACAGGATAATCGCCACCTTTGAAGAGAAGGGTAGAAGGTGCAAGGGGTGCTTCTAGGGTTCCAGTAGTGTTCTGTTTCTTTACCTGGGTGGAGGTTACATTAGTGTTTCACCATGTGAAAATGTATTGAGTTGCTCACAATAATGAATGCATTTCTCTGTATATATGTTATTTTTGATGAATCATTCAAAAACCTTAATTATAACCAATTGGGTGAATTAGAAGCAACGTCTGTAGATTGTAGGGCAGTAGAGCCTAAACAAAAATAACACACTATATGCTATAGGTAAAAACATGTAATCCAGGCATTAGAAATAATTCTTAACTAATTCCTAAATTGGTACATGAATATTCTAAAACTATTTAAACAAAATACTGGATTTAATACTTTGCCATTGTATAGATGTTAAGTACGGGGGTAAACTATAAGATCACGCATGACCATAAATAACCACTACGTGGATCCCCTTTGCTGCATCTCTACAGTTACACCCTTCCTTTGACCACCCTCCCCTAATCCTTTCCAGGTCCCAACTTCCCCAGTCAAGGTCTTTAGGTAACCAAATCCCTGCCTTATTTATCACTTCAAGTTTCTAAGTAAAGCCACTAAATGTTATATATAAATCTCCTCTACTGCCAATACTTCTTTCACTTTTCCAAATACTTTAAACTTCCCGTTTTCTCTGAATTAGGGTTTCACATTATGCCACTGAACAAAGTCTTTAAAAAAAAAGCACCAAAAACTTTATGAAATACATTTGTAGTATCAGACAGCGTTGCTTGGATCAGAATTCACTCTCCTGATACCTCCACTCCTCCACTCCACCACAGAGCTAAAAGCCCTTCCAAGATTTTGGAAGCTGTGCTCACCCCCCGTTTTCTATAGGATGAACACTGACCAGGCCCCAGATTCCACAATCATTTGCACTTTCACTGCTTTTCTCCCACACCTAAGTGGCCATGGCTCAATTTGGCAGTTTGTCAAAAAAGAATCCGAAAGTAAAGCACTTGGTGATCCTTAACCAAGTGTATTTGTTGTGTATACAGCATAGGCCATACATTATAATAGAACATAGTGAGGGGTATACTGCATAATCAGAATCTAAACAGACTTCTCTTTGAGAAATGCTCTTTAAAATAATTTACTTCTAGTGAGCTAAAAATGTTGACTGACTTTTTTAAGAAATATCATTTAATGACAATTATTGTAATTATTGTTCCCTTCTAAGAATGAGTAGTGTCTTACACATTTATTACTAGGTGGTTTATGGAAACTATGCTATCAAATAGATCCCATTTTCTGAAAGGAACAATACCAGAATAGGGTTCATATTCCAAACTAAAGACTCAGCAATGAAACTATAGCTAGGAGAGTAATTTCTCATAATAGAAAGATGAAAACCATTGTAAAATTTTATAATATAAAGTGAGAAAATGATACATCAATGTTTTACTTATAACATCTATCAGGTCAGACATTGCTAATAAAAAAAAAAAGGTGGTACTTGCCACCTTCAAGGAATTAAGAGTCTAGAATACTGAACAATTAAATCAATGTTTGGTGCATGGTGTGATAAGCCCTCTGAAAGAGAAATGCTCAGAAGCTCTCAGGACACAGAGGAGGGGCATCAAATCAGCATCAAGTAAACAATTCCCAGAAAGAATGACTCAGGCTGAGCTTTGCAGTTGAGTGAGAACTGGCTGAATGAGAAGAACACTCCAGGTGAAGAGAATGGCTTCGGTAGCAGAGACATAGAGCAACTTGGATCAGTCCAGATACTGAGACTGTTTGGAGGAAAGCTTGAGCGGGGACAGAATCGGGAAATGAGAAGAGAGAGAATGGTAGAAGCCAAATTATTAAATTCTGTGGGAGCTAGGTTTAAAAGTTTCCACTGTATCCAGACAGACTGCTAATCCTTCAAAAGCTACTAAAATGGACTTTAAGCAAGGAAGTAAAATGAGTATATTTTCATTTTTTAAAGAAAGATATCTTTGCTTGGTATGGGACAAGCCTAATGCAGTAATTCTGAATTTGGGAGGCAACATTAGAAATGGAGAGGAGGGAACAGACCCGAGAGGCCAAAGGAGGTAGAATTTGTTGAAGTGAAAGACTAATTGGAAGAGAGGACGGGATGAGAACAGAGTCTACGCTCACTTGCGGACTAAGTGGTTGACAGTACCAGGGCGCCAAAGACGGGGGAAAGGGAGTCCTGAGGCAGCAGGGAGGAATGACGAATTCATTTCACGTCACCTTGGATATTACGTTTTCTACATATTGTCCAAAGAATCCCTAGAAAATATAAATCACATGTAAAGTTTATAACAAATAATCCATCTGCATTATACCTAAAATTTATTATAGCTATTCATTTTCATTATTTAATTAGCAAAAATTCCTGAATTTCTCAAAATTAATGTTGGGGGATAGGAGGAAAGCAATATTTGAACACCCGAAGTTTCTATTACAAAGTGGAACACAAAAATTTAAGTTTTGTATTCTCTCAGAATAGTTTCTTGCAGTAAGCTGATGTAGAAAATCATTCTATTGACCAAAGAATATTCAGTATTTTTTAAATAACCTGCAAATGAGACTTACATTCATTAGGAAACTATTACACTCTCACAAGTACAGATATCAGAAAATGGTACCTTTATTTGTGATATCTTTTATTAGATAATATTAACACAGCAGCAACATAAGTTCTGCAGAGTGTATTCAAGTCATTTTTTTAAGTTTAGGAAATCTCCAGAAAAATTTTAAAAATGTACTTCAGAGGTAGAAACTTCTATCTCCAACTGTTTACATGGAACTTTATAATTTATGTATGTATGGAAAATAAGTCTTCAGCTCCATTGGTCATTTTTTATTATATCCTATGACCGAAAATACACCCTTCTCTTTGTTTATTATGGACAAACTGTGACATGGTGAGGCAAGAAGCTGCCTGGAGGAGCTGAGCAGCTAAAGGGAAGAACCAGGACGGGGTTTCTGAGGCTGGGAGCTGTTCAATGAGCCACTCTGGCTCCCACGGCCAGCTCCTCAGAACTCCGCAAACTAATAAGCTCGGTCAGAAAAAAGCAGAACACTCACAATCTCATCCAGTAACTAACACTCCGAGGTGTGCAGTGTGCTGCTGGCCAGGACTAGAGTACTCACTTTCTTTGCGGACTTCCTTAAGTGTGGCGGTAAGCTCTTCCTTTAAAACTGTGGCTTCCTGGGCAATCTTCTCTCCCTTGTCTAATAAATTCCAAGTTGCTTCTTCCACAGAAGCTAGAAGAACTCTGGCTCTTTTTGAACATCCTTTTTTCCTGTTAGAAGGATTCTGGGGACAATTTACAAGTGTAGTAACCTAAAATTGGAAAAATGTAAGTCACTCATTAGACAAATTGTGAGGAGAACACAGATCTGGGATATCATAGCCCAGAACAAAAGGAAATATATATGAGAAGCAGGAATTGTTTCATAGAAACACAGAGCAGTACATCCCCAAAAGTGAAGGCACCAAGAACAGTATTATCAGCCACCACAGAATTCCCAATTAATGGTAGGTGAGAAGGAAGGGAAGGAGGAAGGGCCCTAGAGATTGAATCACATCAAGTTATACTATTGGAATGTATGTGTACCTGTTTGTTATTTTAATTACAGAAACTTCATATGGAAAAAAGAACACAGAACCCTGATGAGGCAGTCAAAATTGAGAAAATGAAAAATTATATATCTCAAAAATATCAAGTAATTATAAAATAAAATTTATATCACTTTGTAGCCAGCAATTTATATTAAGACAGAGGCAAAAAATAATTATAATTAAGTCAGTAAGTACTAGCCTACTTAGGCTGAAAATAGAGGTTACTAATATTAGAGTGGTGGGAAATACTCTAAAACATAAAGCAGAGGCTACCTCAGTAGAACAAAATGCAAATCCTTACTGTAACCTACATTTCTGACCCTATGTACCCCTCTGTCTCCACACAGTGCCATAACTCAGCTGGACCCTCAAACAAACAGTTCTCAAAGTCCCCTATCAAGAGGCCTTCCTGACCACCTCATCCCCATCCCCATCCCCATCCCCACCACTCTTATCCCCTGACCCTACTTTCTAGTTTTTCAAAACACTTATAGAGCCTGATATTTTTCACTTGTTACTTGTTTATGGCATACTTCCCATACTAAAATACAAAGTCTGTGAAAGCAGGTAACGTTTTGTTCTCCAGCACCCAAAGCAATGCACAAAGCAGGTGCTCAATAAATATTGTATCAGCGGATTAATGAATGCTGTAGTTGAAAAGAAGGACTTTTTAATTTCTATACAGTATTTTGCATTGCCTAAATATGTTAATAATGAACACTTAATACTTTTGTAAATGTTTAAAATAAGAATAAACTTATAAGAGCATTGTTGGAGATAGAAATTAAGCATCTCATATATTTGAAACAAAATCTCATACCAAATTACATTGTGAAAAATATGTCCATTTCTTAATTAAACCTTGGAGCTCAATAACAAAATTTGGTTTAATATTTCTGTGTGCAAAGCTTGAAGGTCACCGTCATAGAGGAAGAAACAAAAACCTGAATCCAGTACTTTAAAAAAAAAAGACCTGAAATTCCCATTGAAAGCTAGACTCTTGCATGATATTAAATAACCAAGGCTACTAACAATTATTCGCCACTTCATTGACAACATACACACATACCCCTTCCTGCTCTGCAGCCTTTGAAATTTTGCTTGTTTATGGAGCATTAAATGTTTGTTTATTCGGATACCTAAACCCAGTTTTTTTAGTTAGGAACTAAGAAAGAACCTACAAGCTATAAGGAAATATATGGATAAGAGTAATTTTTGTCTGTACTTCTATTCCCCACCCCTTGCCTAACATACCCTCTGTTTTATTCTAATTTGCTGTATCCCCATTTCATAACTGAGAGTGGAATGCCTCACAGCAAGCCTTTGTTTGCTCTCTTGGAAAATGAGAACAATCACATTATCCTATAAGATTATGTGAAGGTTAAATAATGTGAAATGTTTTGTAAAATGCATAACATGGCACAAATATTGGTTGGCACTTAATGTGTATTTTCTAGTTCATTGTCCACATTGATATAGAAAATCTGTTATGGGATCCTTGTCAAAGGTGTCCTCTCTGGGTCTAACCTTATCTTGCTCTTGGGGTTCCCTGTGCTGACTGTGATAAAGGCAGTTAACAAAGCACATTCCACATGCTTTAAGAGCAACCAAATATGGCCACGTGTCTCTATCATGCATTATATAAAGATGATAATAAGCCTGATTTATTACATGGGTTTTCACACACCCCAAAAGGCAAATAACTTACTGTTGTCAATCTAATTCATATATCAAGAGTGAAAAGACACTTGCCCAGACTGAAACAAATTATAGCACCTAGTTTAAAACTTGTTTAAAATGAAGAATAAGTATCATTGTCTAAAATGTTTCTTCAAAATGTATTTTAAGTGCCACAATTCATGATGCTTCCCACTGAACATTCCTCTATTATTGTTCAGATCCTCCATGCCCCAAATGTTTTCCATAGACTAGCCTGAGCTTTGAAATTAAAATGAGCATTCCAGAAATGCTTTGCTCCTTATAATAAATGCTGGAGAAGAAAGAAATGTGAAAAGAACATTGTATAACAGCACTGTGCTTCCATCAAAAAAATGCAGTTGCAACATGTAAGTTATTCACTTGTATAAATCATTTATGCCTATCTTCTTTTAAAATGCTCCAATATGGTTATTTATTATTGATTAAACTAAAGTCAAGTGATGTTTTCATTTATCCATTTCAAAAAGTAAACATGGTTTGGTAATTCTGGTGGGGGGCGGCAAACAAAGCCAAACCATTTTTTTAACCCCACTCACCTACAGACAGGATCTAAGACTCCTATCAGCTACTGCCATTCACTGTGTGATTCTCACCGAGGGTTGCGGGGTGCATGTGTTAAGGGAAAGTCTCCCATCTCTGGAAGAAGTGCCGGCCTTCAGTAAAGTTAGCTTTCAAGTTATTCAAGTTATTACTTTTTCAGTATAAAATCAGTTACGATTTTATAAGAACACAAAAACTTTAGTTGGATTTTACAGTGAAGAGGATTCCATGCAGGGTCCAAGCCCACGTCTTGCTAACACTTCTTTTTGTCACTGATTCACAACCTTCCCCCACCCCTCTCTCTCAGACCTTACAGGGCCCTCTCATAAGGAAAATCTTCAACACCGGGCTTGCAGCTTTTAAAGAACTTGGGTTTACTCACTTTTCCTCAGTCTTTAAATCTGTTCTAGGCTACAGACACACCTTCCTCATCAATACAGGAATGAGTTTCTCACTGAAACAGTCCTAAATTAGAGGCTTCAAGTACTATGAAAATAAGAAATTCCCTACTTTCTTAATTTTGCATGTTGAAAATTCCATAAAACCAGGTGTATATTTAACAATACATAATAGTTAGATATTGACACTTTAGAGTATCAAAAAAAAGAGTTTTCTCATCTCTTCTCATCCAGGTGTGCTTCTCTAGATGCTCCAAAGACACGAAGGATTAAATTGATATGCTTAGTGAACCAAGCCATCGCCTGTCATGCACAGTGACCCTAATGCAGGACAAGAGCACTGCGGGATATGGTGTGAGGTTGTGATTGACTTTCTTGTGTGGCATCACTCTAAAGCCAGCCTCATGGAAAGTCTTCTCTAGTGCCAACTTGGGTAACACATTAATATTCTATAATCATGTTCTTTCCCTATCTAATTCTTTCATTATGTCCACTATCATTATTAGTATAAAAAGTCCATGTTAACAGCCATCTCTCCTCTTGTTTATTAGCTGAAACACTTTGAATTTTTAACCTTCCCCCAGCACCTCACAGGAGCCTTTGGGGCTACTTTCGCTTTCTTGAGTTAATTTTAATGGGTGAAATAAAATATAAGACATTTAAGCAATGTTATTTAGCTAAAACTTCAAACAGTTCTGAAAGAAATTTAAAGGGTAGGAAAATAAAATTGTCTATGGATAAGTAAAACTAGGGATCCCTTTAAAGTTTTTATCTAATTTTGCATGGGGGGAGGTCCCTTCAAGTCATTGAGAATTTCAGCTGTTCTTATTTCCTACCAAAAACAACCTATTATATTAACAAAAGAACTAGGGAAGAGTGAAGTGTGAGAAACCCAATGAATGCATACCCCTCAGTTAACTTCAACGCTCCCCCCAAACCAACTACTATCTTCTTTTAGTTCATCTCACACCAATAACCATTTATCAAGCACATATGTCCAAAAACAATATTCCATACATTTAGAAAACAAAGATGAGCAGCTCCAGTAGGGGAAGAGAGATATAACTAGCTGTGATATAAAAGGCAAAATGATAACGGCCTACACTTGCAAGTATAAAGAAAGCCCTAAAGAGACTGCAAACATTCGCAAGGATTAAGGAGGGCTTCCTAAAACAGCCTTTAAGGACAGATAGTTTTCCGGCAGGAGAGTCTAATGAGAAGGTGAGCCAGGTGAACTGAACCGTGTGCAAAGGGACAGAGATGGAAATTATTTTTGTCTGACAGTAGCAGATAGTCAAGTCTGGCAAACTGTGGAACAAAAACAGGAATTCAGGTAAGAAATAAGGTTAGGAAGGAAGCTATAGCTTAGACAAGAAGTGCCAGAGGCCAATGAAAGGGTTAATATTTAATCAACAGGCAACAGACATTTCATACTGGATGCCCAAAGTGGAAGCCTTCTTTCACCAACCTTCCTCTCCTCTGTCTGTGTTTCTCACCTCAGGGACAGACGTATGTAACCTGAAGCAGAAACCCAGAGGTCCTCAGGGCATCTCCTTCTCTCATCTTCCTGTGCAGGTTTTTTGTCTTGTTCTTTGTGCTGTCAGCTCCTCTCCAGCCCACAGCCTTTGCTTCTCATGGCTGCTTTCTGGGTTATTGCCCTATATTCCCTCCAAGCCATGCTCCATGCCGCAGAAACAGGGGGCCTCATGAAGCTTCAATCTCAGCCCCATCCTCCACTTACAGAAAGTGTATGCATTAATGCTGACTCTCCTATGTCTCCACGCCCACTCCACACTCCCATTACAGCCATCTCTCTGCAATGCTAATGTGACACCTTTGCACAGCTTAAAGCCCTCCAATGGCTCTGTGCTACCTACAAATAAAATCTGAAGCATGGTTTATGAGGCAATTTACAATCTCACTTCTGACTAAATTTTCACTCTCATCTTCCATTCGGAGTTTGACCACAAACTACTTGTTAGGCCCAGAACAGGAAATGTTTGGCAACCACGACCTGAAACAACTTTCTCCCCTTACAGCCCTAATGTGTACTCACACCACTCAGTAGGGTTTTGTAATTAGCTGTTAACATACTGCCTCCCCAGCTTTATCATGAACTCCACAAAATCAGAGGCTTGACTCATTCTGAAAATCCAGAGCTAGCATACTATAAATAATACATAAATAGTGGATAACTTAATGAGAAGATGAATAAAACTCTAGATTTTAGAAACCTTAAATTAAAAACCACAATGTTGGCTGCTTTATACAGTTACAAACAGAGCTGGCAGTTATGCCAAAATTAAAATTTAATTTTACTAACAGAACCTGGTGGTTTTTTCAAAAGGAAAGAAGTCCACATTTGGATAGCTTATTTAAGGTCTGATCAGTTCAAAGTGATCTAAAATTAAGTATGTATTTATATTCCTTTGAAATCTTTATTCAAAATGTTTATATATTTGGAAGAAGATTACATAGTTCATTTTTAAACAATAACTAAATGGAGTAGGCATACAATTTTTATTACTGATTTTCATTTTTTTAAACCATCTATTAGAGCTGCCATAAAGTACCACAGAGTGGGTGGCTTAAATCACCCAAATTTACTATCTCACAGTTCTGGACGCTAGAAGTCCAAGATCAAGGTATCAGCACGACTTCTCTCACTGGTTTGCAGAAAGCCACCTTCCCGTTCTGATGTGGTCTTTAATCTGTTGCGGCATTCCTGACATCTCTCTCCACCCTAATCTCCTTGCATGAAGACACCATTCATTTTGGATTAAGGGTCCAATGTAAGACTCCATTTTAACTCAGTTACCTCTTTAAAGGTCTTATTTTGAAATGCATTCACATTCTGAGGTACTGAGGGCTTCCATACATGAATGGGCAAGGGGGGCCACAATTCAACCCATAACAATCCTCACCACAAATGACACAGAAATATTTTTTTAAACCATCACTTTTTTACTACAATTTAGGGTTTTGCTTATATATAAGATTAACAACAACTGCTAACTGAGCTATTCCATGGAGCTATTGAGGTACAATAACAAAGCACATGTAGATCCCTCCCCAACTCTACAAGCCCTCAGGGCCATACAGATGGCATAATGAGCAATGATAGGGAAGGACTAGTTTAGATTTGATATCAGAGAAGGTGTTTCTGGTTGGGTAACAAAAACCACAAGGAGGTAGGAGTAAGATATTTGAATATCTGGGGGAAAATACTCCAAACAAAGGAAACAAGTACAAAGTCTCCAGAAGAGGAAATTGATGGGTATGTTCCCAAAAGAAGCAGGAAGGCCAGCACACCTACTACAGAATGAGGAGAGAGCATGAGCGATGAAGTCAGGCTGGCATCAAGGCACCAAACTGTGCAGGCCTTGTCAATCACCATCAACCCTCTCAATTCTATTCTTGTGACTGGGAGCCATTGCAGGTTTCAGAACAGAAAGTAACACGATCTGACCTAAAATTTAAAAGGATCATTCTGGCTGCTCTGAGAGAATAGACTGGTGATTGGGCAGAGATGAGGTAGAAGGGTAAGAAATAGAAGAATGAAAAGCAGTTAAGAGACTATTTCAGTAGCCCAAGTAGAGACCAGACTGGCTTGTTCCAAGGAACAAGCAGTGGTGGAGTTGTTGAGAAGTGACAGAATTCTGGTAATTCTGAAATGAGTCAACAGGGTTTGCTGACAGATTGGATAGGAGTTACTAAAGAAACAAGAAGTCAAGAATTCTATGGCAGCTGGCCTGAGCAGCTGGGTATATCGAGGTAACATTTACTTAAGGAGATATGAGGGAGAGGAATCAAGAGTTGGGCTTTAGGCATGTTAAATTATCCTATTAGAGTTGCTAAGTTGGAGACTAGTATACAATTCTGGAATTGAGAGAGGTAAATATTGGAGATATGTTTCTTATAGCTTAGATTTTCATTTTAGTTATTTGCATAGTGATGGTTTTGCTGGTCTTACTAAAACATCAAAGATATCTGAGAACGGTATTTGTTTTGTAAAATCATGAGACTGTATGAGATCTCCTAAAAACAAAGTACAGCCAGAGAAGTTACAGGACTGAGCTTTAGGCATCCCAACATTTAGAGGTAGTATTTTTCAGGAAACCCAACCATGAACCTATTCATCCTAGGATATATGGCTTTTGCCATCTCAAATGTAACTATTATTTATGCTTGTTTTATACAGAGCAAAAATTCAGAGTCAAATTCAGTCATTAGTGAAAAAATGCAATATTAGTATACAGTCTCCTTCTCTACAAATTTTTCAAAAAATGCAGTGAAAAGCTACTGAAATACTGAATTAAACAAACAAAGGAAAAATTATATTCATGCTGCTACTTATACCTAAACCAAGCATTAATGATTCTGGTGAATCAATAATCAATTATTTATAGTAGAGTACTGATTCAAAGAAATGCTTAGAAAGAAAAAGCAAAAGGACAATTCTTTTCCATCAATAAACATTGACTTCTTGAAGGAAACAAAGAATTAAAAAATCCAACCAGGCCAAAACTGGTCCTAAAATAAAGAATGAGTTGACCTCACATGTAGTAGTTTAGACATGATCACATAATCCCTTGTTCCATCCAGCCCAGCATTCCATTTTCAACAGTGATTGGTGGTGGGATATGGTTATGACCACTAATTCTGTGTTCCAGCTTTGTTTAATAATTATTTATAGCCCTAACAACTATAAAATTAAATAAACAATGCCAGTATCCTTTGTCAACACAAACTTATGAAGCTTTATCTGCCTTTTACTTCCACTATCTGTTGCCATATTCCATTTTCCCATGTACCTTAGGTCATCAGATTTTTTTCTCATCAAAGATGAGAAAACTCTATCACAAAACTCATTATTATCAATGTCCATAATCACTTGCTCAACATCATGAATAAGAGATAAGAGACATAAGCAAAAAAAAAAGACCATTGCTAGTGATTAGATTTGTAGGGTGCTATGGTCAAGATCTTATAGCAACACAAATGTGGTTTGAATACAATCCATTAGTGACTTAAATGTTGAGCTCACTTTAAAATGGATTAGGTTGTGTTCACCTCATTTCTCAGAATTGTCTCTAAGTCAGCAAAAGCATTTTTGCCTCATTTACTGGTGAAAATTATAAATCAGCCACCATTTTGAATCCTTTTGTCCAATGGGTGACCTTTGATGCCCTCATGTACCTCCTTCAAGACATCAGGATAGTATCATTAGTCCCTTAAGTCTAAAACACCATTAGTTATAACATGTACAATCCATTTAACTATTTTTTAGAAGATAAATATAGATGGTATTTGACAATATTTAACTTTCTATATCCAAGGCTGAGCGATGAGACCTATTATCCCAGGGAAAGAGAAAGTCAACTTTGAAATGCAAAGATACCACTAATCATCCTTGAATTTCAAAGCTGGCTTCCTTCAAGTCTTAAGCAAATACAGTTATAAAAGTCATTATAAAAAGAAAAAGCCATTGTCTAGATTCCTTTAAATCCCATTTAGCAGAAGTTCTCTCTGCTAGACTGGATCATATAATTTTATGAAAAAGATCTGATCAGATAGGAAAAAAATGTAAGGAAGTGCACCTCACTTAGCCCCAATAGACTACTGGAAAAAGAGGCTGACAGGTAAGAAAGACAAGATACATGTCCTTATTTCCCCTCCCTGAGCTTCACCTAAATTAGGGATCTGTGTTAGCATGATTGAGAGAAAACACTGAAATCAGAGGGATTTTGGTTCCATTTGTCTTTGGAACACTATAAAAAATTGCTTCATGAGCTTCCTTGCACAAATTTTGGGGTGGTCACAGTATAATCTTGGCATCTCAAGGAAACTGGGTAGAAAAAAGGCCAGCTTAGCTTTCCCCATGTCACTTTTTTTAATCCTCACCCAAAGACATGTTTTATTGATTTTAGAGAGAGAAGAAGGGAGAAACATCATTTGGTTTTCTCCCATACACGCCCCAACCAGGGAGTGAACCTGCAACCTAGGTATGTGCTCATACTGGGAATCAAACCTGCATCTTTTTGGTGTATGGGACAACACTCCAACCAAATGAACCACCAGCCAGGGCCCAAACCACTCTTGGTTCCCCTGAGGCACGGATAAGACTCAGACCATCCTAGTTATCCTAAAAGCCAATCAAAATGTGGCGGTTGAGCCCTGCTGATTGTAGCTCAGTGGATTAAGAACAGGACTGTGAACAAAAGGGTGACTGGTTTGATTCCCAGTCAGATTACATGCCTGGGTTTCGGGCTAGTTCCTCAATTGGGGATGCACGAGGGGCAGCCACACATTGATGTTTCTCCCCCTCTCTTTCTCCTTCCCTTCCCCTCTCTCTAAAATAAATAAATAAATAAAATATAGATTTATTTTTTAAAAATGTGACCATTGAAGACTAGCAGGCCTGCCCTAAGCCCACCTTCATGAAGAGTAAGGTGATCCTGTAGCAGAGGCTAAAGGTGAACAGACAATGCCTGGCACGTAACGAAGGACATATAATAGCTGGAACTTGGGATCCAAAGCACCATCAAGGCCCGAAGTGAGACTAAGGCATCCTGAGAGAAACATGGACCTAACCAAGCAGAGAAAAAGAAGTCTTTAAATTTTGTCAGGTGTAGACTGCATTAAGAAATGCAGAGAGGTGCCCATAAAATGCCATGCTTGGGACTGGTCACCCCTCAAAGATCACAAGTCCAGAGATCATCCCAGACCAAGTGTCCAAAGGCCACCACACATCCAAAAGACCTATCTCCCATCCATCCCCATGAGGCCACATAAGCAATACCCCTTACTACATGTTTCTGATCATTTTATGTAAAGAGACTATTTACCAAAAGCAATTATTTACATTGTCATATCACACCAGTTTACCAGTCTCATTGGCTGAAATAAAAAAAAAACATTTATCTCAACCTCCAGAGGGTAGAAGCTTATGAAGAGGATCAGATCACATATGGAAGATAAAGCAGCTAAAGTGTATTGTGGGTAAATTTGTGATCTCCTACAAGAATCAAAAGAAAAACTACATTAAATGTTCATATCTGTCATGTGGACTAGCTGGCTGGAGTGTCGTCCACACACCAAAAGGTCACATGTTTGATTCCCAGTCAGGGCCCATATGCAGGTTGGGGGTTGATCCCTCGTAGGGGTGCATACCCCAGGGTGGGGGCACATACCCCAGCCAGTGCATGTATGAGAAGGCAACTAATCGATGTTTCTCTCTCATACTGATATTTATTTCTCTCCCTCTCTCTCTTTTCTCTCTCCCCCCTCCCTCTCTCTAGAAAGCAATGGAAAAAAATGTCCTCAGGTGAGGATAAAAAAATGCTCATATCTATTGTAAGATGTATCCTAATTTCAGAAATGTTAAAAAATGTAAGGTGGAGAATGTGGGAAAATGTGTCTAAATTGAAGAAATACAGTATCTTGTAAATCAGCGTTAAGAATGCAGATTGGTTCCTAAAGAAAAAAATCTTGCCTGTAAATCACAAACCACATTTGTTAAGCCTTACTTGTAGAGCATTTAGTACTGAGATGCCATATATCTCCAAATTCATCTATAACAAGGTTAAGTAACTTTCCCAGAGTTAAAAATTATGTGTAGGTTATAACAAACAGTTCCCTGGTTTCAAACACCCTAAAAGAGAAACACTAGCTCTTGAAAATGGGTTTATTTCTCAGGTCATGCTTCTTGGTGCCCCAAAGTTGTTTCTGGGAAGAACAGAATCAATTGACGTAAGACTGACCACAGGCTTGGAGAGGGAAGGAAGTGGGGCTGGCTATACCTAAGTCAGGGTGTGAGAGAGGCAGAACCTCTTCAGAAGAAATGTATGGGTCCCACTCAACAGGACAATCACCCTTGGGCACCCCCTTCAAGGACTCACTTGCATAAGTATCAGAGTATAAAAATTCCTGGTGACTTCACCACTCAAGCACCTGCAGGTAGGTAGCAGGCAGTGGTTTTCAACTCTGGCTACACAGGGCTTCAAATTAAAAGTTGAAATTTATAGTCTTTTACACCTGTGCTTCTTCAACATTAATGTGATACAAATTGCTTGGGATCTGATTACACCATAGATTTTTGATTCCATGGGTCTGGGGTTGGGCCTGAGGGTCTGCATTTTTTAGATGTTCCCAAATGAGCCTCATGCCAGTTCTTGAACAACACTTTGGTGACAGCAAGATCCAACTCCAGTGGCTGTACAATAGAATCACCTGGAAGGCTTTTTAACCCACTTCCTATTTAGAAAAAAAAAAAGTAAATGGAAATACCACTACTAAAAATAGAATGCTATAAATAGAATGATGTCATTTGTTTCCAAAGACTATCAATATAATAGAGTGATGCAAAAATAATAAAAGTGAGATATTTCATGGCAAACTTTGAGGGTAAGGTTAGTTTTCTCAGGGTAAGTGCCATAGCCACAAGTGCCACCAGCAACTATTCTTGGGGCAAATGAGAAATAGGTTAAAAAAAATATTTCTAGCCTTGGCAGGGTTTCTCAGTTGGTTGTAGTGTCACCCCATGCACCAAAAGGTTGAGGGTTTGATTCCCAGTCAGAGCACACCTAGGTTAAGGGTTCAATCCCCAGTCAGGGCAAGTGCGGGAGGCAACCAATGAATGTTTCTCACATCTATGTTTCTCTCTCTCTCTCTCCTTTCCTATCTCTGTGAGATCAGTAAACATATCCTCATGTGAGGATTAAAAAAATACTAGTAGAGATTCTGATTTAATTGGGGAAGGTACCAGGATGTTTATTAGTTCCTTAAGTGACGCCTTATACAACTAAGGTTGAGAAGCACTGGTGCAGGGGATTTTAAATGTAAGCCTTTTCATAGGATTTAACAACACACCATAATTTCAGACTTGTACACTACAAATCTCTTCCCTCACTACCACTTCCTCCGCCCCAAGCAAAGTCCACCAAAACCAAAATGCATGCGAATTAGGTTCCTGGACCCAATTCAGTTGGGAGGTAGGGGGTCCCACACCAACAAGAAATTCTCAGGACACTAACTGGTGTCCTAAAATTCATTGCAACTCTGACACTATCTACCCAAAGATAGCACCAGATTCCACGGGTTGAGTTCAGTCCAAGACACCCCCACCCCCACCTTTAGGTACCAGTCACAAGCCTAGGTTGCTACCTGTGCTTCTGACTAACTGGCTGTAAGTGTTCCCAAAACCCCTCCTAGGGTTTGATTAATTGGCTAGAGCAGCTCACAAAACCCAGAGAAACATTTTACTTACTGGAGCACTGGTTTATTATAAAAGGCTATAAACTCAGAAACAGTCACATGGAAGAGATGCATAGGGCAAGTTATGGTGGAAAAACTCAGAGCTTCTGTGTCCTGTCTGAGTGTGCCATTCTCCCAGTGTTCACCGAACCAGAAGCTCTGTCAACACCATCTTTTGAGTTTTTTTATGGAGGCTTTATTACACAGGTATGATTAATAAATCATTAGTCACTGGTAATTAAACTCAACCTCCAGCCTCCCTCCCCTCCCCAGAGGTCAGGGCATGGGACTGAAAGTTCCAACCCTCTAATCACAAGCAGCCCCATCCTTGGGTGCTTTCCAAAAGTCACCTCATTAATATAACAAAGACACTTTCATTACTCTTAATACTTAGAAAATTCCAAGGCTTTGGGGAGCTGTAATCCAGGAATTGTGGATGAAGACCAAATGTGTATGAGAAATATATTTTGGCCATCTGAATGACGAAATATATATTTCTTATAAATCACAAGTCACACCATGGTACACCAAAACCCTTGAGTGTACCCTAACCTAGTCCATACACTTAGTAGCTGATTGCTGAGTAAGGGAGATATGCAGAACATGGATCCAAGACCTCTCAGCTGCAGGAGTTTTCCTAGATCTGCTACTAATAGGAGGACTACCTGAGCATATTACAGAGAGTTGATGCAGGAAGTTACCCCAGAAATTCCTTATAAATGGGCAAATGGCCAAATGGCCACCACCAAACCTCATTAAAAAGACAGAGAAGGGGCACCATTCTAAATCAAGCCTTGAGCCAAGAGGCATAACCATGCTCACTACTGGCTGACCTAACAGCCAGCACAGCAGTTCCTGTATTGTAATCATCTGGGAGCTTTTAAAATTACTGCCTGCTACAACTCCCAAAGATTCTAATTTAATTGGCTTCCTGTGTGGCCTTGGCATCAGGATTTTTTAAGCTGCCCAGGTGATTTTAATGTGCAGCCAGGATTGAAAACCACTGGGCTAACAGAATCTCAACAGTCACAGGAATTGTCTGAATTTCCTAGTTAGCACTCTCCTCCTGAGTGCTTCTGAGGGCTTCTGTGTCTTTCACAGGGCTTGGCCACAAAACATTCCATCCTAATTTTTCTCATGGGGGGCTCCTGACTATGTGTGAGATAGTAGCCACTTCTTATTCTTCCTTAACCAGTAAGTACAGAGTATCTCCATGAGAAAACAATCAGTCTAGAACAGGGGCCTGAAAATTAAGTACCCTGGAGCCAACTCTGACCACTTGCCCGTTCTTATAAATAAAGTGTTATGGGAACACAACCACATCCATTTGTTTGCATATTGTCTATGGCTGCTTCCAAACTATGGCTGCTTGCGATGGCAGAGATGCTACGACTGTCAAAGCTGAACTATTCACTCTCTGGACCCATACAAAAAGACTTGCTGACCAATGGTCTAGAGTCATGAAGTTGTCAAGCTGCAGAAACCAGCTGGGTTTCTGAAATAGCCCATGGCGTTCTGTGAAAGGTAGACTCACACCCTAAGCAGAAAATGACCACATCTGGGAGGATACAGACTCTTCTATCCTTTCAGACAAATGAACCACCATTGCTCCCTTCAATCTAGTAATTTTCCACTAAAAGAACAAGGGAGTCTGAATTTATCAATCTATACAAACTGGCTCTCTATAGAATCAGTTTATAAAAGGAGTATCCTAATCCACAGCTAAACTAGAAGTAGATATTTATGGGATTATTCTGAATGTGTGGGGAAAAGATGAGCCTGGATTGAAAGATAAACTATTAGCAGAAGTGTAGTGGTTTGAGGACAAACAGAGTACCTGGACAATGGGGCAGCAACATTGAAATGAGTAGAAAGAATATCATTCTGATAAAATAAAAGGTCTAGGGAGCAAGGTGAGAAGAGGTGAAGTGTATGCAAAGACTAACATCTGGCCACAGCTTATCTCCAAGGTATCAGGTTGTGGTGTGATGGAGGGGCATCCCTTGTATGCTCAGACATGCATACTCCAGCTGGGACTCACACTGAGACAATTAGCAACTGGTTTATCTTATCCTTATTTTAATTCAAGAGTGGCTTCCTTTTTCTCAACTGTTTGTTTCTCAAGGATACCATAGCCTAACAAATTTTCCCTGGAAGCAGTTTTCTGGCAGTAAAAGAATGGAGAAATAGAAGAATTCACTTTACTAGAATCAACTCAACTATACTGAATCACCTTAAGGTTTAAACCATTACTGAGATAGAATTAAGTTTATTTCTTAAAGAAGATAATCAAAAATATGAACAGTAAAATGACAACAAACTCACAGCTATCAACAACTGAACCTAAAAACAAACTAAGCAAACAACAAGAACAGGAACAGAATCACATAAATGGAGATCACATGGAAGGCTGTCAGTGGGGAGAATGAGGGAAAAGGTACAGGGACTAAGAAGAATAAAAGGTAGGTACAAACTAGACAGAGGGAGGTTAAGAAAAATATAGGAAATGGAGAAGCCAAAGAATTTATATGTATGACCCATGGACATGAACTAAGGTGGAGGAATGCAGGTGGGAGAGAGGGTACAGGCCAAAGGGGAATAAAGGGGAGAAAAAAATGGCACAACTGTATCAAATATATGAAAATAAGAAAATAACTGCAATAGTAAAATATATTTTAAAAAGAATTAAGTTTATTCCTTTATCCTACTATAAAAATAACATCTTTATACTTAAGTCTTGAGCCTGTGTTTAAAATACATTTAACTTACTAACTTTTAAGGTTACTTGTTAAGGTCATAGTCAAAATTTGCTTATAATCTATAAGAACACTATATATATGTGTGTAACTTGACTTTGAGATTTCCTTGGAACTTTCAAGATTAATTCTAATATAAATTCCAGTAATAGATTAATCAGCACGGCTACAAAAAAAGTTTGGAGATAAAACCAAACAAACATAGGTAAATGCATTTAAAATGACCTATAGAAATGACGGGGACGGGGGGAAGCACAAACAAATGAAACTTGAATTCTTTACTGAAAGAAACAAAAGAAACTATATTCTAGGAGGATAAGAAGCTAAAGCACGTCCTCTTCGGCTACCTCAAAGTCAATCAGATCTGTCTGCACAGCAGTGGGAAACGAACCAACCTTTGGGCATCAAGGCATCTATTTGCATAAATTGATATGTATGATTGCTTTTCTCCCCCCTGGCTAAAGGAGAAAAGAAAGAAATTATGCTGAGAGTGAGGTGTGGCAAAGAGGTTCTGCATAGGAGCCAGTGAGGAAAGAAAACCCTGGTGCTTAAAGGAGCAAGGGCCCTTATTTACCACCCAGCCACTTGGACAGGATTTGACTCTAACAATGAGGAGGAGTGATTGACAGAGAGGGTGAAAAAGGCTGCTTTACAGGGAATTTTGTGTGATTCTAGGTGCAAGCATTGCTTCATTGGCAACCATGTGACACCGTGAAGCACAAGTGGGAAGAGAGGCATTTTACCCTCTTCTGTAGGAGCCCAGTGCCATTTTACCACCTTGAGGATTCACAGCTTTGGGGGCATTTGGGGCATGGCTACCTTGGTATATCCATTTTCAGTCTCACAATGGGCATCACTGGCAGTAACTGTCCACCATCAACAAGGTAAAGACAGGCAAAATGGAAAAGCATGGCAGATAGACTGGTTTGGGAGCACAGGTAAATCATACCTCAGATACTACAAAATTTGAAGTTAAGTAGAAAATCAGAAGAGAGGTTGTGCAGAAAAACCTCCATTCTACCATAAGAAATGACAGCAATTACTGGAACCCTGGACTGCTGCTGCTAACGGAACTTCTTTTGAACTTTCAGCCACTGATGAGGAGGTAGGAGGCCTGGGATTCAGACTACATAAGACAGACAAGCATCTGGCCTATAAGGCCAGTGCTCAAGGCACCCACAGAGGCTAGAGTATAATTCTGAGGTTAAAACATGGTTTGGAAATTGGAATAATCCATTAAAACCTTGATGACTAGGTGATCTTATTGTTCCTCAACAGCAGAAATTTGTGGACTCAAATGTGAAAACTGTTTACCTAGAACACTTCCCTGTGTCTCTACTTCTTTCTATGAGTGTTTGAGCTTTGCACATGATAAAACTGTCTAACCCTAGGTACTAACTGCTTAACTCTCAGTACATAGTCAGAGTCCCAAAGAGAATGGTGATAGGACCAATTCACCAGGATCGCCCAGGGGCAGAGCTCTCATGCCAAAATGTCTCACACACTTCTTGCCTACCTATAACTAAGTGTCCATAAGTCAGATGCCCATACCGATAAAGTCAGCTATGACTAGGGTAGAAAGGTGACTTGACTGCAAATAAAGACTCAGAAAAAAAGAAATCCCTAAAAAAAAGGCAATAGGAAGGTAACAGTTATTGGGGCTGTTCACAAATATTCTCATTCTCCTGGGCATAGGGCAGGATATCACATCCAGCATCCACACTTCGGCAAAAGCAATGTAAGTGGAACTGACATATGTCACAACTGGACAAACATTTTAGTGGCCCTTGTATGATCCATCATGTTCTCTTAACCCTGTTAAAACAACAGTGGAAGAAAACATTGAGGTGGAATCTACGTTAGCCTGGGTGCCTGAGTCCCTGTACGAAGCAGAGACTGTAAGAATTAGAGGTGAGAGATACAGGAATGTTTATTACTATTGATCTAACTCTGTATTTACCTTTTGAAATCATGGGATATATTTACATCAGGAAATATTATATTTGAACCTTTGCCAAAAAATATTTATAGGAGATAACATATTATAAATAGGAGCTTATTGTTTTTATCTTAAATGGTTTTGAGTAAGTCAATTCTTTTAGCTTACATTCAACCTGAATCTGACACATAGAAAATTATACTTTGTGGAAAATAAGATTATATACACATATTTCTATTATGTAATGACTGTAACATGATCTAGATGTTTATATCTCCAGAGACTATACAACACAGAGATGTAAATTCTTTTCATCACAATTCTGCATAAATAGACTTTCTACACTCCTGAATTTGGATCTTGAAAGTGATAAAGTACAAATGTCTACAGTTGAAATCATAAAAATGTAATTGCTGAGAAAAAATATTTTTGATCCATTGGAGGAATTTATCACAGAGGGATGCAACTGTGTAAGTTATCACAGAGAGAAAATGAAAGTGAGTGATTGAAATGTATCCCAGGCTGAACATCCCTGCAGAATGACCTAGTGATTTACCTGTGCCCAAGAGAAAAAAAAAATAGATTAAAGATAAATTTAGTTTGGTGAGGAAGGCTCTGGAAACTATAAAAAGAGCAGAATAAAGATTTATGAATAAATGAATTTAGAAGTCAAAATGACATGATAGTATCTATAACCAATTACTCCAAAAATTAAAATAGAATTTTGACTTAGAGTTATACACAGAGGTGGTAAGTAATATCTGTGGTACCTTGAAAGCAAAGAAATATAAAATGAAGACAAATAATGAGGAAATGTGAGAATTTTTTTGATGGGGCTACTAAGTTGATAACTTTATCTGCCAGTACTACAAAGCTAAAGGTCGTGAACTTCTTTTGTAATGTTTGCAATATAATAAAAGACTCTATTACATACTTGAAGTATTTTTAAATTTTATTTATTAATTTTTTAGGGAGGGAAGAAAGAGAGAGACATCGATTTGTTGTCCCACTTATTTATGCATTCATTGGTTGCTTCTTGTATGTGCCCTGAGTGGGGATCAAACCTGCAATGTTGGTATGTTGGTATATAGGGATGATGCTGCAACCAACTTACCTACCCAGTCAGGGCAATAACATATACTTAAAATAAACCATGTAACACCTCACATTAAATACTCTTTGAAAAAACTATGATGACATATTTAATATGATGCTATTCTAGAAAAAACATCTTTAATATAATTTACGTGTTTTTTTATTTGTACTGATAGGTGATACATTATCAAAGTGATAGTTACAAGAAGGCTATGCATCAAATCCAAAAGGTCAGTTACTTTAAATTAATAATTCTTTGACTTTAAAATGCACTGGTTTTTAATAAGAAGAATCCCATTATAATGAAAATCAATTAAATGTCCAAATAATTTTATTGTAGCGGAATTCTCCCTTATGAGGTAGTTCCTGTGCACTGTAAATATTCTAGAAATTATTGATATTTTAATTTAATTTTACATGAATATTAATAAGATCTAGAAACTTTTTTCTAACTGGGATATTGATAAAATGGAATCACCTTTATGAAATCAATAAACATTTTCAAAATCACTGAATAATCTTAAGGAAGATAAAATTAGCAATTATACTCACTTGTAACTAAGATCTTGCATATATTAAGTATTAATTTCCCTTTGCCTGACTCATCTACTTGCAGATCATTAAAAGTCTTAATCTAGACACCACATTAAAATAAAAAATTTCTTTTACTTCAGGCCAAGATGGAGGCAAAGGTAGATATGCTTTGCTTCCTCCTACAACCAAAAAAAGGACAACAACAAATTTAAAAACAAAAAACAATCAGAGCTGCCAGAAAATTTAACTGCATGGAAGTCCAACAACAAAGGAGTTAAAGAAGAAACATTCATCCAGACTGGTAAGAGGGGCAGAGACAGGCAACCAGGGTGGAGAGGACTTGTAGCAAGGTGACAAACACGGCAGGCGAAGTGGTGGCTGGTGAACCATGCAGTCCCACATCCATGTGCAGGTAAGCCAGGAGGAACAACTGATAAGAGAGACAGGCTGTGCACCACAGGGTTCCAGTAGAGGGAACTAAAGCCTCAAAACTTCTGACTATAAAAATCTGTGGGGGTTGCAGCAGTGAGAGAAACTCCCAGCGTCACAGGAGAGTTTATTAGAGAGATCCATGGGGCCTAGAACATACACAGACTCACCCAGAAATCAACACCAGAAGGGCCCAATTTGCTTGTGGGTAGCAGAAGAAGTGACTGAAGCAGCAAGAGCCAAGCAAGCAGCACTGTTCCCTCTCAGACCCCTCCCTACAACAAAGCCAAGTGGGTTTCCCACTATTGTGAATACCTAAGGCTCTACCCCTTAAAATGTAACAGGTGTGTCGAGACTAAGAAATATGGCCCAAATGAAAGAACAGATCAAAACACCAGAAAAAGAACAAAGCAATGAGGAGATAACCAATATATCAGATGCAGAGTTCAAAACACTGGTAATCAGGATGCTCACAGAAATGGTTGAGTATGGTCACAAAATGGAGGAAGAAGTGAAGGCTATACAAAATGAAATAAAGAAAAAATATACAAGGAACCAACAGTGAAGGGAAGGAAACCAGGACTCAAATCAATGATTTGGAGCAGAAGGAAGAAATAAACATTCAACCAGAACAGAATGAAAAAACAAGAATTCAAAAAAATGAGGAGAGGCTTAGGAACCTCTAGGATAACTTTAAACATTCCAACATCTAAATCATAGAGGTGCCAGAAGGAGCAGAGCAAGAAACTGAAAATTTATTTGAAAAAATAATTAAGAATAACTTCCCCAATCTGGCAAAGGAAATAAACCCAGGGAGTCCAGGAAGCTCACAGAGTCCCAAAGAAGGTAGATCCAAGGAAGTACACACCAAGGCACATCATACTTACATTAGCCAAGATTAAAGATAAAGAGAGAATCTGAAAAGTAGCAAGAGAAAAGGAGACAGTTACATACAAAGGAGTTCCCATAAGACTATCAACTGATTTCTCAAAAGAAATCTTGCCGGCAAGAAGGGGCTGGAAAGAAGTATTCCAAGTCATGAAAGGCAAGGACCTACATCCAAGAGCACTCTACCCAGCAAAGCTATCATTTAGAATGGAAGGGCAGATAAAGTACTTCCCAGATAAGGTCAAGTTAAAGCAGTTCATCATCACCAACTCCTCATTATATGAAATGTTCAAGGGACTTATCTAAGAAAGAGAAGATCAAAACTATGAACAGTAAAGTGACATCAAACTCACAACTATCAACAACTGAACCTAAAAACCCAATCAAAAACACAGGAAGCAAACAACTAGAACAAGAACAGAATCATAGAAATGGAGGTCACACGGAAGGTTATCAGCAGATAGGGGGTGATAGGAGAATGGGGGAAAAGGTACAGGGAATAAGAAGCATAATTGGTAGGTACAACGTAGACTGGTGGAGGTTAAGGATAATATAAGAAATGGAGAAGCCAAAGAACATCTATGTACCACCCATGGACATGAACTAAGGGGGGATAGTGTTGGGGAGGTGCAGAGTGGAGGGGGATAAAGGGGCAAAAAAAGGGAACAACTGTAATACCATAATCAATAAAATATACTTAAAATAAAATAAAATAATTTTAAATAAAAAATAAATTAAAAATTTTTAAACCCTCTAAAATTAGCATAACCACACTTTTTAAAATAGTTAAATTTTTTCCAATCAAATAAAATGACTTCAGGTGATTTTCATTCTTTTAATTTTCTATGTGGACTCCATAAATGTTTATAGATTAATATAACTATTTTTAGACACACCAGACAATAGATGCAAATGGCGAATAGCATATAATTCAGTGCTCATTTGTTTAGAATACTCTCTGTTGATTGCTATATTGATGTACTTGACCAAAGCAAAATACCTGTTGGTTTCAGTTAGAATAAAAAAGTAGTTTCTCCATAATTATACTTTCTCTATTCATAAGCAATATGTTAGCAGCCTTTTGTTGTTAGCGGGTATTAAGTGGCCAACTCCAATGTCCACTCTTATAGAACAAATGAGGGTTATGCAATGGCATTAATGTACTTGTCCTTACCAGCCATCTTCAGAATGAAAGCTATCTACCCATCCCACACCCAGCAGCAGTGGCATAGGAACGACATCTTAAATGTCATGAGAACTCCTGCAAAACTTTCCCAAAGAACTTGGTGATAGAAGGTGAACAGAGACTTCCAGCCAAGGTGGAGGCATAGGTGGACGCACTGTGCCTCCTTGCACAACCAAGATAGGGACAACAACAATTTAGAAACAGAATAACAACCAGAACTAACAGAAGATTGATCTCAATGGAAGTCAAAAAACCAAGAAGTTGAAATACACCCATTCATCCAGACCGGTAGGAGGGGCGGAGTCGGGCAGCCAGGCACTAGTCGCAGCGTGGAGAGCATAGAGCGTTGGGACCAGGCGCCTAAGGCATCTGGGGCACCCAAGACTGCAGTGGGTGGACCCTGAGTGCACAAGCAGCAGCTGGCAGACCCCAGCCAAGTGCTGGCAAAGAGCAGACCCAGGAAGGTGGCGATTGTGAAGCAAGGCACTCGCACAACCCAGGATCACAGCGCTGGGAAATAGAGCCTTGGGACACTGATTGAGGACACCTGTGGGAGTTGAGGCACACAGAGAGACACCCAGCCTCACAGGAGAGGTCCTTGGAGGGTCCCATAGTGTGCACAAGCCCATCCACACAGGAATAGGCTCCAGAGGGGCCCAGTTTGCTCGGGGGGAGCAACAGAAGGGACTGAGGTCCCACAGAGAATGGAGCAAGTGCCATTGTTCCCTCTCGACCCCACCCCCACATATAATGTCACAACCCAGCAACTGGGGTGTCCAGCCCTGGTAAACACATAAGGCTCCGACCCTCACTGTAACAGGCATAACAAGACCAAAATAAAAAATAATAATAATAAAAGACAGATGGCTCAAACAGAAGACTAAATAAAAGCCCCAGAACCCGTCCTTTTAAGCGACCGAGAGATAGCCAACCTATCAGATGCACAGTTCAAAACACTAGTGATCAGGATGCTCACAGAATTGGTTGATTTTGGTCACAAATTAGATGAAAAAATGAAAGCTACAATAAGTGAAATGGAGAAAAATACACAGGGAACCAATAGTGATGGAAGGAAAGCCGGGTCTCACATCAATGGAGTGGACCAGAAGGAAGAAAGAAACCACCACACAGAAAAGAATGAACAAATAAGAATTCAAAAAAATGAGGAGAGGCTTAGGAACCTCCAGGACATCTTTAAATGTCCCCACACCCAAATTATAGGGGTACCAGAAGGAGAAGAGGAAGAGCAACAAGTGGAAAAGTTATTTGAACAAATAATAAAGGAGAACTTCCCCAATCTGTGAAAGGAAATAGACTTCCAGGAAGTCCAGGAAGCTCAGAGAGTCCCAAAGAAGTTGGACCCAAGAAGGAACACACCAAGGCACATCATAATTACATTAGCCAGGGTAAAAATTAAGGAGAGAATCCTAGAAGCAGCAAGAGACAAGGAGACAGTAGCCTACAAGGGAGTTCCCATCAGACTGTCAGCTGATTTCTCAAAAGAGACCTTACAGGCAAGAAGGGGCTGGAAAGAAGTATTCCAAGTCATGAAAGGCACGGACCTACATCCCAGAGTGCTCTATCCAGCAAAGCTTTCATTTAGAATGGAAAGGCAGATAAAGTGCTTCTCAGATAAGGTCAAGTTAAAGGACTTCATCATCACCAAGCCCTTATTTTATGAAATGTTAAAGGGACTTATCTAAGAAAAAGAAGATTAAAAAAACATGTATAGTAAAATGACAGCAGACTCACAATTATTAACAACCACACCAAAAACAAAAACAAAAAGAAACGAGCAATCCTTTTAGACAAGCAAACAACTAGAACAGGAACAGAACCACAGAAATGGAGATCACATGGAGGGTTAGCAACAGGGGAGTGGGCAGAGGAGAGAGGGGGAAAAGGTACAGAGAATAAGTAGCATAGATGGTAGGTAGAAAATAGACAGGGGGAGGGCGAGAATAGTATGGGAAATGTAGAAGCTAAAGAACTTATGACACATGGATATGAACTAAAGGGGCGAAATGTGGGTGGGAGAGGGTGTGCAGGGTGGAGGGTAATGAACAGGGGAAAATGGGACAACTGTAATAGCATAATCGATAAATATTTTTTTAAAAAACTTGATGATATGTGTGAAAAGGAATAAGAACTCTCATAGCTTGGCTACTTACTTTACACTTAGTATCTAATCCTATGGAAATAATTCAAGCTCATGACAAAAATTATATACAAAATTGTTTAGCACATTTTTTATAATAGCAAAATATAGAAACAACCTAAATGTCCAAAAATAAGAGGTTGCTTAAAAAAACTATGGTGCAATCATGTAATATAAAATTAAATAGCACTTTTAATTAATTAAGCATGCTTACAGAAAAATAGGAAATTACCAAAATATTATTTTAAATGAAACAGTGAGATAAAACTTACATACATATTATTCTCTGCCTTTTTTACATATATTTTATATAGAAGATATGTACATATATACTCTTTAATATTATAAAGTACTAAGAAGATCATTCAAATCACCCATAATTTTACTGTACTGTAAGTAAATTCATCAAAACATTAATGTTTTATCTCTTGGTGGTAAACTCATGACTGGATTATTTTTCTCTTTGTTTTTCTTTTGTTTTATTTTGCTTTTCTAATTTTTTTCAGTAAACTTTATCAGAAAAAATAAATAAGATGTTCTGTTTCTTTTTAACATGAGACCATTCAGTAAGTGCCTAAGATAGGGACTTTAATGAAGTCCCTATAATCGTCCTGCATCAATTTCATACCAGATATTAGTGCTGTTAAGACTGCCAAGGTTCATGATTAAGCCTTCATCAGTGAGGTATATGTTTTGAGTTGTCCTTCCAGTAACTGATACCTACTTGTGCTAAGTAAAACATACACATATAATTACTACCCTCCCCACCATCCACCCCACAAAGATGATAAGCACAACATTTTCAAGTTATCAGAAGTAAAGTTAGTATAGCTTCTCACCAACAAACCTTTGAATGTTTCATGGTCTTAGGAAGAAGGACTTACATAATGCGTAAGCCAGAGAATCATTAAACATATTATCAAATGATTGTTCACTTTATAAAAGACTTTATCACAGAATTCCTTACATGGCTGATTTCCTCATACATTTTGGTATTTTAAAAATAACTTCCTACTTGACAAATGAGCCACTATGTACTTTAGGTCAAGTCAATGAAATTCTCTTGGCTTAGTTTCCTCATCTACACAAGGATGGTTTTAACCATGCTGCCTGCCTTACAGTTTTCATGACTATCAAACAAAATAATTTATATGTAGGTACTTTGAAAACTACATATATATGTTATTTAATGCTATTGATTTTAAAAGAGAATTGGGGGGATTTTCAGAATTGTATTATTATTACTAAATATATACTTTTTTACATTTTAACAAAACTGAAAGATAATTTTAGATGACATACTCATTCTATAAAAACCAAATCTTCCCTAGGTACCCACATTTTTTAGTTCTTCTGCATTTACTGAACATCATACACTAGTTTCCATGCTATTGATACCTGGATTATGAGAGGCTCCAGTAGCTTTTCTACAGTGAATGTTTGGACCTGCAGATCCTGGGGATCAATATTCAGTGCAATTGGTGTTTCAGCTGACATGCTGTCTGTGCACAAAAACAAAACACATTTATTAATTTTTAAAAAATGTTCTAAAGGAAGGCACTAATTAAAATCATACAGTACATGAGATTTCAGGACCTCTTCTTAATATCTGCTGTAGCCCTCCAAGACCAAGTTTACCATGTCCGCCAACACAGAAATGTGATATTTCCAAGTGTTCTTTGAGGTCATGCTGTCCAAGCCTAGGTCCTCTAACAAATTAGTCCACACTAGCATATTCATGACTAAATAATTACTCAGCCCAGGTAGGTTTGCATTTGATCACAAGTCTTCAGTAACAAAAAGGATGGCTAAGTTGGTGAGATATATCTTACAGTACCCAAGTCCTTTGACTTCCACGAAATCATAGCACTGAGGCAGCCAGAGCCCATTTTTTCCCTGTTCTGGTTAGTGATGACTCAGATGAGGGCTCAGGTAAGACTTCGTAAGACATGTTTTCAGTATTGTTTATTTGAGGGTTTTAATTGCAAAAGAAAGTTGGAGGCAGTTTACTTTCCTGTACAGAGAAGAAACTGATAGAAATTGGCATAGTTATTGTTTAAAGAAAAGAAGAAGTCTCTGAGAAGACACTGACAATAAATTTAATTTTTAAAATTATGTAACTGGCAAATTATATTTAAAATAAAGGTAATAAATTTTCAAACATAAAAATAAATTTATAATCCACAGAAATGTATATTACTGTCAATGCAAAATCTTCCCACTTAACTAGTATCTATAGGAAGCTATAGAGCTTCCTATATTGTAGGCTAAGAGAACCTAAAACTCTTCCCCTGGAAAATATACTGAGATTCCCTATGATAGCCATAAAGACTAGGACAAAAAAAGAAATAGAAAATATTGCTTTTATTTTAGTTTCTCTGTTTATTATTATAGGTATTATTGGTGAATAACTGTTTCCTCTTTAATTTTCTAACTGGCTCCATGAACGGACAGACAATGGATGTGCAGGTGAATGAATGAGTCAATGAATGAATGAGTACACATTCTCATGGGGTCTCTCTCTTCTCCAGAACCAATCCCTTCAACTCTACTCTCAATCTCAGTGATTTTAGGAGAGAAAATTATTGTTTTTCCCATACCCCTACCTCCTCCCAACTCCTTCCCCTGAGAGTCTCTTCCTAGCTTTTCAAACTCCCACTGGCCTAATTCCATAAAATCAGCATATCTTTGCTCTTCAACCTTTCACATGCTACTGGGTCCTTTTCCTGTATCCATAAATGTGCTATTGTATATACTCAAAGATGATCATGATCTGTCTCTGTCTGTATAAGTGAAACCTCAGTGCTTCACCAAGGTTCTTCCACACTATACACCTGATACACATCAGATACACATACCATCCTATAACTAAAAAATTATCCTCATTGACTCTTATCTTGACATGCACTAATTCTTAGATTAGTAACATAATTTGTTTTTTTAAAAAAATACAGGCAAATACCATAGAGACCAGAAGCCTTACTGTTCTTCATATGTTATGTCATTTAACTACACTCCACAATTCTCTTACTATAAAAATGAATATTTGAAGTATTCTTGAGAATAATGGGAAATCTGCCAAAAGGCTGTCCCCAGTAACTTAACATAGAAATATGTACATAATCAAAATAGTGAATTGCAAATAAGATTATAATCAAATATACTCATAATACATATAATTCTTTCATGTCTATTTAGCAAAGTTTGATGTTAAAAACAAAGAGAATTGATAGGATTCTGCTCAAGATGGAGGCATAGGTAAACATGACTCATTTCCTCTCACAACCACAGGAAAGATTACAACTAACCTACAAAACAACTATCACTCAGAAATTGTCAGAAGAATGGAGTTATATGGAAGTCTGACAACCAAGGAATTAAAGAAGTCATATTAATCCAGATAGGTAGGAACAGTGGACACATGAAAACACAGAAAGGGCAGTCACACACCCACTTGTGAAAGGTAAAAATTAGGAGACATACCTCAGGAGCGAAGGACCCCAGCCCCACACCAGACCACTGAGCCCAGGGTTCCAGTGCCAGGAAGAGAAGACCCCATAACTTCTGGCTATAAGACCCAGTGGGCATTAGGGCAGCAGAAAAACTGCAATATTCTCAGGCATCACCTCTTAAAGGGCTCAAAACAGACTTAGGACTTATGCAGGCTCATTCTCTCTGGGCTCCAGCACTGAGGAAGCAGCTGGAAGGGCACCAGTGGCATATGGGGATAAATGGAAGTATCCAACATCAGGATGAGTGCCAGGGGACAGCTTCCTCCTGGATGAAACCCCAGAAGCCAGGGAGTGGTCACTGACCCTTTTCTGAGACCTCCCCACACTGAACCACACAGTAACAACACCATATCTGAGACTCTATCAACTTGGTTCACAAGGGTTGTCCTGCCCTGGAGATTACCTAAGGCTCTGCTGCATCTAACTTACAAAAGTGCTTTTCTAGAGTAGGCCATGCTACTAAGACAGGGAGCTGAAGCAGCTCTACCTAATACATAGAAACAAACACAGGGAGGCTATCAAAATGAGGAGACAAAGACACATGGCCCAAATGAAAGAACAGATCAAAACTCCAAAAAAAGAACAAAACAAAATGGACATAAGCACTCTATCAGATGCAGAGTTCAAAACATTTGTTATTAGGATGCTCATGGAACTCACTGGGTACTTCAACAGCAAAAAAAAAAGACCCACACAGAAGTGAAGATTACACTAAGTGAAATAAAGAAATATTTACAGGTAATCAACATGGACTGGATGAAGTTGAGAAGCAAAGCAATGATTTTGAACATAAGGAAGAAAAAAACATTCAGTCAGAACAGCAAGAAGAAAAAGGAATTAAAAAAACATGAGGAGAGGCTAAAGGACCCTCTGAGACAACTTCAAATGTACCAACATTCAAATCATAGGGGTGCCAGAAGGAGAAGAGGAAGAGAAAGAAATTGCAAATCTACTTGAAAAACTAATGAAAGAAAACTTATAGACATACAAATCTGGGAAGCACAGAATGTTCCAAACAAAATGGACACAATGAGGACCACACCAAGACATATCATAATTAAAATACCAAAGGTTAAAGATAAAGAGAGACTCTTAAAGCCAGCAAGAGAAAATCAGGGAGTTACCCACAAAGGAGTTCCCATAAGACTATCAGCTGATTTCTCAAAAGAAACTTTGCAGGCAAGAAGAGACTGGCAAGAATTAGGGAGATGAAAAGCAAGGACCTACAACCTAAACTACTCTATGCAGCAAAGCTATCATTTAGAATGGAAGGGCAGATAAAGTGCTTTCCAGATAACATAAAGCTAAAGGAGTTCATCATCACCAAGCCATTATATGAAATGTTAAAAGGACTTATTTAAGAAAAAGAAGATCAGTCCTGGCTGGTGTGGCTCAGTGGATTGAGTGCCAGCCTGCAAACCAAAGGGTTGCCAGTTTGACTCCCAGTCAGGCCTCATGCTTGGGTTGCAGGCCAGGCCCCCAACAGGGGCCACATGAGAGGCAACCACACATTGATATTTCTCTCCCTCTCTTTCTCCCTCCCTTCCCCACTGTCTAAAAATAAATAAATAAAATGTAAATAAATAAATAAGTTCTTTTAAAAAAACAAAAAGATCAAAACTATGAACATTAAAATGGCAATAAATTCACAACTATCAACAATTGATTAAAAAACAAAGTAAGCAAACAAGTAGAATAGGAACAGAATCATAGATATGGAAGTCATTATGGGGGTTATCAGTTGGGAGAGGGAAAAAGGGAAATGCAGGGATTAAGAAGTATACATTGGTAGGTACAGAATGGACAAGGGGATATTAAAAACAGTACAGGAAATGGGATAGCCAAAGAACTTATATGCACGAGCCATGGTCATGAACTAACAGAGGGATTGCTGGAGGGAATGGGGGAATACTGGGTGGAAGGGAGCAAATGGGGGAAAATTGGGACAAGTGTAATAGCATAATCAATAAAAACATATTTTAAAAAATAAAATAAAACAATTATTCTGAAAGTCTCCAAGGACACAAAAGGCTGTTGACAAATGTAATAATTTATGAAAGCATTTAAGTAAAATTACATACTCCAAAGTTGATTCTGCTACTAAAAACACTAATGCATACTAAGTATTTTGTATATGTATCAAAACATTTTCTAGTCAACTCAAGAAATTAGAATAAGCAATTTGAAGTGAGAGGGGGAAAAGGAGAATTTATGTGTTTTCAAGTAGATATAATATATTATTTACTCATCTACTAAAAAGTGTAAATGTTGAGAGTTTTGTATAAAACCCAAAGCATTGTTTAATGCAAAGATAGAGTACACTTTGTGAAATGTAGCACATTTCTATAGTTTTATTGAATACAATCCAAATTTCCTTACTAGTTACATTTTTTATTTTTTCTATTTTTGCCTTGAAAAAATATTATTCAAGTGGTATTGAGTGGAAAAATATTATTTGAGTATCTTCTCAAATGAAAGTATAAATTACTATTACCCTATGATACATCAACACATAAAGACACAAATCCCTGTGGTTTAGCCCTTTACTATCTGTTCTCTCCTTTTCACTGATTTCACTTCCTCTCCAAAGTAGAAACATGATTTCTTTTCTCATATATTCATCTGAAATGTAGGAGATATGCTCTGAGAAAGGCTCCAAATATTATTGCCAAATGGTTTCTTTTAAATGCATTTGTAGGACTGAAATGTTCCATTTTGATTAGGTTTTTCTTTTTGTTTTTTCCAATCGTTCCAGCTACCACTTTGATTTCCTCTAACACAGGCAAATCTAAATTGAAAGATAGGATATTCCCATGGTGTCCTTTCTGCATAGCCCAGAGCCAATCTATACAATAAAATATGTCCTTCAGCTCCATAACCATTAGGGTTCTATTAAATGTGTACTCACAAAAGGGTTTACTTGTTACCTCTCTCATGACAGGTACTATCCTACATATAAATCAAGTCAAGGTTGCTGATATTGCTTTGTTCTTTCATCTCAGAAACAAGAAGTAGAGAACACTGTTATGAACTAAAATAAGATCTAAGTGAACTTTTACAGCCTTTAAAAACATGTTCTTTCACTGCAAAATTCACACTAGGTTTTTAGAGCTACAATGAGCACCAGAATTAGAGGCAAGGAAAATACAAAATTAAGGAGAGTAAAAATTATCCACATCATAATGTAATCCTGCTCAAAGAGAGTTTTTCAGCCAAGAGATAAAAGACAAATCTAATTTGGCCAAATTATCCCCTGTGTGATTCTTTCTTTAATACATACTCAGTAAAGAAAGTTGTTGAGTTCATTTTTTATGTCAAAAAATCTAGAATAATAAACCAACAAGTCCTTAAAGAACCTTGGCCACATATGATTATTATTTTTTGAATAATGCTGTTTCTTATTTTTTAAAAATCTTCTAGGTCTTTTGGATCAGTTCTATTTAGTAATCCTGATTTATTGGAGATTGGGGCAATAATAGGCAGAAAACTGCAGAACTTTACAATTGAAGTCAAAGCACAGTCAAAGCCTGACAAATTGTTACTAACCTCTGGTAGCAATACCACAATGTGGATACAAAACAAAAATCCTAATAACTTGTGGGTATTACACTCCAAGCCATTTACATCTCATAACCCGTAAAATCTTAAGAGTTAGGGCATACCTTCCAAACATTCAAGAATACCTTCTACAATATCCTTCATTTTAACAATGTACAGAGCTTAGATGAATAGAAATGATGAGATGCTCACTGTGCCATCAGAGGCAAGTGATTACTTTTATAAAGTTCTTCCCTATGTCTGTCACATTTGAACTTCTATTTAATAGAGATGGCTTTATAAAGTGGGAAAGGTACAGGTTTGGAGACAGACACCCAGTCTAAAATCCCAGTTTTCAGAATTAAAGGGAAAAAAACAAATCTCTTGGCAGCAGTAATAAAGGTCTCCAGGGATAATGCTTCAGGCTAGGCAGATGCACCTATGTGGATCCTTCCCTTCTTCCCAAGTTATCTTTATCCACAATGCCTGCATTTTCTTCAGTGTCTTGTACTTTACTCCCTGCTTGAAATCAAACTTGTATCAATTTTCAATTCATTTAGTTTAAAAGCATTTCTTTTTTAAATTTCTTTTTTAAATGACAACTCTGAGATGTCATTGGGGATCACCCCTTCCAATAGTATAAACCCCTACAGTAGTATAAACTAGCTCATATCTCTCCATCTGCCATACCATGTGTCCCTATTATAGCACCCCCCATATTGTATTTTAGTTGTATCCTGGCAGGAAAAAGAGGGATATTAGATCAGAGACATGTTCAAAGAGGGCAGTGGAAAACTTCAGCCATGTCCAAACTTTGCATTGATGTGGCATTTTCTCACAACCAATAAAGAGAAACCTTTTCCATCTCCCCATGGCAACACGTGACCCCCTGTCTCCAAATTCCAGAGCTCAGGTTTCTCAGTAAAACTAATTATTCTACATAAATGGACATATTATTGTGTAATGGCTTGGAAACCTAACCATCTATAATGAGGTTCCTATAGAAAAGTCTCTAATACCACATATTTAATTTCTTAAAAAGTAAACTTGTTTAACAGTTTGTAAGATGACAGCTGATTCTCCTATAAGATTATTAAATTCCATGATTTGATTTACTCATCATAGTTACCCAATTAATTGAACTTTGCACCCACTTTTCAACAGAACACTTCAGGTCTTTTTTTCAAGGATTATTGCAAAGTCAAGTCTCCCCATCATATACTTTGATAATTAATTTTTATTTGCCTCTAGATGCAGAATTTTATCTTGTCCCCCTAACATTTCATCTTGTAGAATCTGTACTTTTGTTTCTGCCAGTCAAAAATTGGTTTTAGAGAACCCAACATACTACTACAACCTAGTTTTCTGTTTGCCTGTTAATTTGTTCAATAATTTTTTTACTGTTGTTCCAGTACAGTTGTCTCTATTTTCCCTCCACAACTCTCCCACACTCCACCCATCCCCCATCCTCAATCCTACCCCTCTTTGGCTTTCTCCATGGGTCCTTTATACATATTCCTTGACAAACTTTCTCTTTTTTCCCCCTGTTATCCCCTTTTCCCTCCCCTCTCGTTACTGTCAGTTTGTTCTTTATTTCACTGTCTCTGGCTATATTTTGGTTGCTTGTTTTTTTGTTGATTGGGTTCCACTTATAGGTGAGATCATATAGTATTTGTCTTTTACCACCTGGCTTATTTCACTTAGCATAATGCTCTCCAGTTCCATCCATGCTGTTGTAAAGGGTAGGAGCTCCTTCTTTCTTTATGCTGCATAGAAGTCCATTGTGTAAATGTACCATAATTTTTTTTCTCTTTCAGAATTTCTTTTTTTATTTTATTTTAATCATTGTTCAAGTACAGTTTTCTGTCCTTTACTCCCATCCCAGCCCACCCACCCATCCCTCCCCACCTCCCTCCCCTTTCCACCACCCCTAGTTTTTGTACATGTATCCTTTATATTTGTTCCTGTAAACCCTTCCCATTCTCCCCTGAAATTCCCTCTCCTCTCCCCTCTGGTCACTGTCAACCTGTTCTCTACTTCAGTGTCTTTGGCTATATTTTGCTTGTTTGTTTGTTTTGTTGTTTAGATTCCTGTTAAAGGTGATATCATATGGTATTTGTCTTTCACTCCCTGGCTTATTTCACTTAGCATAATGCTTTCCAGCTCCATCCATGCTGTGCAAAGGGTAGGAGCTCCTTCTTTCTTTCTGCTGCATAGAAGTCCATTGTGTAAATGTACCATACTTTTTTGATCCATTCATTTACTGATGGGCATTTATGTTGCTTCCAGCACTTGGCTATTGTAAATTGTGCTGCTATGAACATTGGTGTGCATAGGTTCTTTTGAATTGGTGTTTCAGGATTCTTAGGGTATGACCCCAGCAGTGCAATTGCTGAGTCAAAAGGCAGTTCCATTTTTGGTTTTCTGAGAAAATTCCATACTGTTTTCCAGAGGGGGTGCACCAGTCTGCATTCCCACCAACAGTGCACTAGGGTTCCCTTTTCTCTGCATCCTCTCTAACACTTGTTTGTTGATTTGTTTATGGTAGCCACTCTGACCGGTGTGAGGTGGTATCTCATTGTGGTTTTAATATGCATCTCTCTGATGGCTAGTGATGCTAAGTATCTTTTCATATGTCCCTGGGCCTTCTGTATGTCCTTCTTAGAGAAGTGTCTGTTCAAGTCTTTTGTCCATTTTTTAATCGGGTTTTTTGTTTTCATGGAGTGGAGTCATGTGAGTTTTTTATATATTTTGGAGATCTAACCTTTGTCTGAGGTATCATTGGCAAATATCTCTTCCCAAATAGTTGGTTCTCTTTTCATTTTAATGCTGTTTTCTTTAGCCATGCAGAAGCTTTTTAATTTGATGAGGTCCCATTTGTTTGCTCTTTCTTTTATGTCCCTTGCTCTAAGGGACACATCAGTGAAAATATTGCTGCATGGAATATCTGAGATTTTCCTCCCTATGTCCTCCTCTAAAACTTTTATGGTGTCATGACTTATATTTAAGTATTTTATCGACCTTGAGTTTATTTTTGTGTATGGTGTAAGTTGGTGGTTGAGATTCTTTTTTTTTTTTTTTTTTTTTTTTTTTTTTTTTTTTTTTTTTTTTTTTTTTTTTTTTTTTTTTTTTTTTTTTTTTTTTTTTGCATGTAGCTGTCCAGATCTCCCAACATCATTTATTGGAGAGAGTATTTTTACTCCATTTTATGTTGCTGCCTCCTTTGTCCAATATTAATTGACCACACTGACACAGGTTTATTTCTGGACTTTCTATTCTGTTCAATTGATCTGTGTGTCTGTTCTTATGCCAGTACCCCTATTTTGAATACAGTGGCCTTGTAATATAGTTTGATATCAGTTATTATGATCCCTCCTACTTTTGTTCTTCTTTCTCAAAATTGCTGCAGCTATTCAAGTTCATTTATTGTTCCCTATAAATTTTTGAAAAGTCTGTTCTATATCTGTGAAATATGTCACTGGCAATTTAATAGGGATTGCATTGAATTTATAAATTGTTTTGGGTAGTATGGACATTTTGATGATGTTAATTCTTCCAATCCATGAACATAGTATGTTTCCATTTATTTGTGTCTTCCTTAATTTCTTTCTTCACTGTTATGTAGTTTTCCAAGTACAGGTTTTTTACCTCTTTGGTTAGGTTTATTCCTAGGTACTTTATTTTTCTTGTTGCTATAGCCAATGGGATTTTTTTTCCCTGATTTCTTCTCCTGTAGTTCCCAGTTAAGTCACATATGAGGCCCAGGAATGAAACCTGATTTTGATTACACTAGAAACCTCCTTCCAGATTCATAATGATCAATTAATAAACATTTTAGATATTATTTTCAACCAGTTACTAGTCACTTTTGTATGAAATAATCTACTTTTTTAAATTTGGCTGGTGTGGTGCAGTGGATTGAGCATCAACCTGCAGACTAAAAGGTCACCAGTTCAATTCCCACTCAGGGCACATGCCTGGGTTGTGAGCCACGTCCTCAGTTAGGGGTGTGTCAGAGACAACTGATATGTTTCTCCCCCCACCTCTTTCTCTCTCCCTTCCCCTCTCCCTAAAAATAAAATAACTAAAATATTTTCTTTTAATTTTGTCCAAAAATACTATGGGAAATTTTTTAAATGCTGTACTGAAATAGAGATGCCCTTTCTTCACATTCCCATTTACGAATTCAACCTTTTTTAAAAAAAATCAAGTTTGACATAACTTATTCCTGGAGAATGTATGCTGACTGGTAGCAATTACTGCCATTTATTTACATTTTAAGTTTTCGGTTTTCCTACAGTTTTGTGGCTAGAGGTCCAGTCTAATTTTAGAAGCCACCTTTTTATCTATTTTAAAATACAGATATTTTCCCTTCCTTTATTTTCTGGCAGGTCTGTCATTTCTCAGTGACTCCCAGGAGAGGGTCTGTGAACACATCTGCAAATCACTTTAGAACTCAGAGACATATTTCTTCAATGTGTACATACTTCAACTAATTTAAAGAGACTGGGCTATCCCTTCTGTTTTTATTATCTAGAGTTTCATTTGTTTTTAATTAATTAAAAATTTTTATCAAGTAATACAAGGATTAACCACATATATAGCAAAAACAAGTCTCTCTCCCATTCCTGTCCTCTGGTCACCTAATTTCTCTCCCAGAGACATAGCAGGTCACTTTCTCATATAGCTCCAGAGATATCATATATAACACCAGTATATATGTATTTATATTTTAATACTAATTGCAACTTACCTGCTTTTCCCACTTAATTCATTCCTTTGTATCAATGCTTGTTCCACCCTCACCAATTTGACAAGGGAGTTTATGTGCATTATCTGCCATCTGTTAGTCTCATATCATCTGATCATGCATTCGTTCCTTATTCTTTTTATTTCTCTTTCTTCAGTCTATAGCTTAGGAAGCCTGTCTTTCTTTCCTTCAGCACGTCGTTCTAACCCTAGCAACTGAGAAGTATTAAAGCCTTTCCAACATTATTTTTCCTAGTTTCAGCTACTTCCTTTTATTTGCCTTCAGTCATGTGTCACTCTTCCCATCTTTGATCCACATGCTTTTCGGATTTGTGCTCCCTACACACATACTGGGGTTTCAGGTCATTGATGTGACTTGATGATAATTTATGGTGTACTTAAACACATCAGCTCCTCTTAAATTCTGGTGAGAGAAAAAGTAGTAAAGCCCAGCTCCTGTGACTGTGCATCTGCATTCTTCATTTTTGATTTATCCCATTCCCCTTATGTCATACTTACTGTTAATCTGAAATTCCCTTCCCTTAAAGTCTAGGATATATGTGTAACTGTGTCTAACATTGTCTTACTTACCATTGTCACCTCTGCAATAAAACAGTCACTTCCTCCCAAACCAGTAGTGTCCAGAGGCTTTGGAAGACTCCATGGAGCTAAGGTAATATGCCTTCCAGAGCCTACACCTACCCTTCCTGACTCTCAGGATATTCAGTACTCCAACTTTCTGCTCAACCAGCCCAAGCCCACTTCAGTGTCTATGTCAGCCTCTTCCTGAAATCCATCATTCTAATAGTGAATAACTCGATATGCCCATCCCTACACATGAGAGGTAAACAAAAGGCAGCTGTGTGCTGAGTATGAATGGAGCTTGGATGTACAGATGGGCTGTCTGCATGTACTCAAGGCCTCCCAAATGCAAAACAGAGTTAGAACTGAGAATAGAAGAGAGCAGACAATATGTCAGGGGCAGGGTGAGCATCCTATACCACCTCATTCTAACAAGACATCAAGGAATTCAAGAATTCTAAATCTAGATCTTGCCTTTCACAGCATTTTGAAGACACAATTTTCAAGGTAGAAAGATGGGAGGATAGAACCTATTTCAGTGGCTTGTTAACTTGATTTGTAACATATGCATGTGTAGGTATATGTTATGCCGGCCTACGTTTGTACCTTCACTCTGCTCACTACTTGAGGACAGGCCTGCCCAAACTTTCTAGCACTCCATATATTCTTCCTTATTGGTCAGATTTGCTTCTTTCATTGTTTCCTCAGTCTTCCAAGATGTGTATTTCTCACAGGTGTTACAGTAAAAAGTCATCAGTTATTCCACTTTTAAGAGAAGACTTCCTAAAATTATGTAAATGTACCACCCCACAATGGTATTTTAATAATTTTTTAATCTATAGAGGAAATGTCTTATTAACTTTCTGCAAAAATATCATATTTTCTTCTTTTCCCCCACCCCCATCCAAGTAATCTGTTGCTATTCTTTTTTTTAGTCTATGAGTTTCCATGCAAGTGTGTGTATTTACTATACATATTGTATATTTCTCTAACTTTTTTATTAAGGGGTAATAAATGAAATTAAACCCCTATCTTACACCACTCACAAAAGTTAACTTGAGATGGATGCAAAACCTGAAACCATGAAACTCCTAGAAGAACACATAGGAATAAAGCTCCCTGACATTGGCCTTGGTAATGATTTTTTGGATATGACACCTAAAGCATAAGCAACAAAATCAAAAATAAACAAATGGGACTACATCATACTAAAAAGCTTCTGTATGGCAAAAGAAATAATCAGCCCTAGCCAGTGTGACTCAGGTGGTTGGAGCATTGTCCTGTACACCAAAAGGCTGCAGGTTCAATTCCCAGTCAGGGCACATACCTAGGTTTGGTGTTCAATCCCCCGTCTGAGCCCATACACGAAAGCAACCAACCGATATTTCTCCCTCTGTCTCTCTCTCTCTCTCTCTTCCCTACTTTTCTTCCTCTCTCTCTAAAATCAATAAACATATCCTTGGGTGAGGATTAAGGAAAAAAAGACAACCTAGGGAATGGGAAAAATATTTGCAAAACATATATCTAATAAGGGGTTAATATCCAAAATATATAAATCACTCTTACAACTAAATGGGAATAGTAATAATAATAATCCAATTTTTAAATGGGCAAACAAACTTTACAGTCTTTTTTTCAAAGAAGATATATGAATGGCCAGCAGGTACATGAAAATATGCTTAACATTACCATTATTAGGGCAATGCAAGTCAAAATCCCAATGAGATAATACCTCACATCTGCTAGAATGGCCACCACCAAAAAGACAAGAGATAACAAATGCTGATGAGGCTATAGGGAAAAGGAACCCTGTGCATTGTTATTGGGAACAGAAACTAGTGCAGCCACTATGGAAAACAGTGTGGAGGATCCTTAAAAAATTAAAAACACAACTACCATATGATCCATCAATTCCAATTGTGGAACATATCGAAAGGAAACAAAAACACTAACTTGGAAAGATTCTTCACCTTCATGTTCATACAGCATTATTTACAATAGCCAAGGCATGAAAATAACCTAAGTGTTCATCAACAAATGGATAAAGAAGTTGTGGTGTGCACACATATGCACACACAGAGATAAATATTATTCAGCCAAAAAAAAAAAAATCCTGCCGTCTGCAACAACATGGATGAACTTTGAGAGCATTATGCTAAGTGAATAAGTCAGACAGAAAAAGACAAATACTGTATTATCCAACATATACATGAAATAAAAATTTTTTAACTCATAGAAAAAGAGATCAGATTTGTGGTTACTAGAGGTGGGGGAGGGAAGAGGGAATTAGAGGAACATAGCCAAAAGGTCAAACTTCTATCTATAAAAGAAATAAGTACTAGGAATGTGATGTACAGCATGATGACTGTAGTTACATAGCTATGTGAGATATATGAAAGTTGTGAGGAGAATAAATCCCAAGAGTTGTCATCACAAAGAAAATGTTTTTTTTGTTTATTGTATCTTTTTGAGATAATGGATTCTAACCAAACTTATTGCAGTAATCATTTCACAATATATGTAAGTCAAACCATTAGACCATATACCTGAAACTTACATAATGATGTGTCACTTGTATCTCAATAAAACTGGAAAAATTATTTTATGAACATTCAACATCATAAGTTAATTAATTGATTAAATACTCAGAAAACACAACAAAAACATTTAATTTATGATTTATTAATATCTATAAGATTATACTTAATTTGTGTTTTCCAGGTTCCTAAATCTACTATTGTTTACTATTTATTTATTATTGACCTCTCACATAACTTTCTCTGGATAATTACTATGCATCACCTCTATTAACATGGTTCTTTCTAAGCTCTAATTATTATCCTAACACTAACGAACATAGGTTCACATGCCTTTGATGGTTTTATCTGGGAATAGGTGTCTCTCCCAATAAGTCTTCTATCAAAAGAGTCTTTGAGCTTCATGAGATCCATCTGGATCTCATCTAACAAAACTCTATTGAGTGAAATATAAAAGGGAAACAGCCCTACCATCACCACAAATGTTAATTTACCTAATACTCTGCAGTTTCAAAGTATCTGAAAAAAAAGTAAGCAACTAGTGGGAGGTTTTCAAGCACTGAAACAATGTCATAGGAAACAGCATTTATTTTAATTGTCACTAAAAAATTATTTTGAGTTCATAACAAAACTTTGTAAACCTCATTCTTCTTCATTGCCTGTCCCGCTTCAGAAAGGTTGTCATAATTCAGCTAGGAGCAATGTGAAGGGTTGGAAACAAAGGTCAGTTGATGAAAAAAAATCTAAATTTTAAGAAACAGGTTTAAGTAAAGAAAAGGAAAAGGGGACATGGGGATTCACTACACAATATTATCACAGTTGATTTTATACAAATCAGTCTTGGCTAGAGTGAAATGAAATGGAAATATGACAACTATAATAAAACTTTTCTACTATAATCTCCATATACACCTGTTTTCCAAGCTCACCTCCATCACAGCCTAGCCCCACCTCCATGCATCCAGTGAAATACACACATCCTTTACTTACTTGGTAAACAAGAGGATCTCAGGTTTCTCATAAAGTCAATGAAATCAGACAATTGGCTAATATATACAATGGAGAAATACTCAGGTTTCTTTCATATCTTTCATGTCTTACACTTTATAAATACTTTCCATGCATTTATTTGGAGATCAATAATTGTAAAAGCTCTTCTGTCTAGCCTTTTGGTCACTATAAGGGCAAAATGGTGTGAGATCAGAGGCACCCCTAGACTATCAGGCACCATTCATTTATTCATTCAATTTATATTTATTGGGTTCTAGTTTGTAGCAGTCGTGGAGCAGGGAAGACTATAAACAATAAACATAACAAAAAAGAAAATTGTTTAGTACATTGGAAAATGATATATGCTATGAAAAAAAATAAAAATGAAACACAGAGCCCTGGATGGTGTGGCTCAGTTGGTTGGGTGTCCTTCCACAAACCGAATGGCTGTGGTTCAATTCCTGATGGGGGCGCACGCCTGGGTTGAGGGCTTCAGAGCACATGCAGAAGGCAGATTATCAGTGTGTCTCTCTCACATTGATGTTTCTCACCCTCCCTTCTCCTCTCTCCCAAATAAAAATAAAATAAAAATTTTTAATGAAACACAGAGTTGGGATAGGTGATAGAGAAGTTGGGAGCAGATTGCAGTATTCAATAAGATCAAAATTAGCCTCACTGAGAAGGGGACATTTGAGCAAAGACTTTAAGAGGTGAGAAAATTAACCAAGCAGACACATGGGAGAAGGTCATTCCAGGCAGGGGTAATGAGTAAAGCCAAATCCTTACCACAGGAGACTGCTGGCATGTTTGTGGAACAAGTAAACCAGCATAAACAGAGTAGACTAGAGTGAGCTACACACATCTTAGCAGGAAAGATCAGGAAGGTAATGTGATAGGGGCTACAGATCATGTTGAGCCCAATGGAAAGTACTGCATGGGTTTAAGCACTAAGAAATATGGTCGTGTTTATATTCTGGAACAATCATTTCAGGAAAAAAAAAGTATGGGGAGGGGGCAAGAGCAGAACAGGTTCTTATTTAACCTATTGAATATTAAATTTAAAAATCCATATAAAAACCACAACTTGGCTTATATCTCTGACACCTAACAATGGCTCAACAAATACTGATATCATTATCCCCTTTTCAGTAGAAGAGTAGAATCTACTGTCTACATTTAGCATAAACATGTCTCTATCATCCATAGAGCTTGTAATCACTCTTCAAGAATGCTTTCGCTCTTTGTTCCCGTAACAAAAGAGTTTAAAACAAACGTCCCTCTGGTACCTTCTTTTATAGGATTTCTTGGCTTCAAATTCTATGGCATATTTCCTACATGTGCATTAATTGGAAATGCAGCATACCTAAATGCTTCTTAAAAAAATTCCTAACTCACAAAAGCCTCATAAGGGATCTTGAGCCTTTGAAATCAATTCAAGAGTGTCATATTGAAGGCATGCTCCAGGATTAGGACTACAGTTATTAAATGTGCTACAGTGCACTGCCTATCAGGATCCCCAAGAGTCTGCACTTTTCATTTTCTTGGCTTCCAAGAACTCTAGGTTTTAACAAAACAATATTATACTTTATAATAAAAGTATCTTTAGCACCTTGGAGCTCAAACTTTAAGAGCTTCTTGAAAGCATTTAAAGTTCTCTCAATTAAAACTTTCTTTAGCCATCTAATTGAAGTTCTTTGGAAAATAATCAAGTTAAGACCCTACTCCCCAAAAAGATATGTTTTATTGATTCTGTATAGGAAGAATCAAACAAAATTAAATTGCATTAAAATATGTACTTACTCTAGCCATAGTAACTGAAATAAAACTTGCTTCCATACACATACAACCTAGATGGAAGATGCGAAAATAGTTCTTAAAAAATCAGAGCTCTGAACAGCATGAGTCAATTGGTTGGGTGTTGTTCTGCAAAACAAGAGGTTGCTGGTTCAATTTCCAATCAGGGCACATGCCTAGATTGTGGGTTGGGTCTCTGGGAAGGCTCATAGGAGAGAAATCAATTGATGTTTCTCTCTCACATCAGTGCTTCTCTCCCACTCTTTCTCCCTACCTTCTCCTCTGTCTATAAACAAATAAATAAAATCTTTCCTTAAAAATCTGAAAGATGCCTTAAATAATATGAAATAAACAAAGAAAAACAACATATTCTACTTATGCTTAGATTTCACATTATATCCTCTTTTTTAAAGATTGTATTTATTTATTTTTAGAGAGGGGAAGGGGGCAAGAGAGGGAAAGAACATCAATGTGTGGTTGCCTCTCATGTACCCCCTACTGGGGACCTGGCCTGCAACCCAGGCATGTGCCCTGACAGGGAATTGAACCAGCGACTCTGGTTTGCAGGCTGGCACTCAATCCACTGAGCCACACCAGCCAGGGCTACATCATGTCCCTCTTATCATGAATGGTTGATCAAGTCTAATTTCCCTCCAAAATAAAGGAAGCAAAAAGTTATAACTCAACTTATGATTTAATTGAAAAATAACACTGTATATAAAAATTTTAAAAGATGACCTCATTACACTTCTCCTGACAACAGTTCCTTCATGTTATTTTATAAAATGCCAGTTCACACTAACAGTTCACCCTATATTTCACAATGCCACACATTTTTAAAATTGCAGCTAGGGAGAAAGGACAGAAATGTCCCATAACTATTCTGTGTAGCAATGCCTTTCAACTTAATTTTGTAAAAACCATATAAAAATTATGCCAGAATCTAGACTCTATGAGATCCCATCTCATATAAGCCCAGCATGAAAGCCAAAGAACTAAATTAGTCCAACTGAAATCCAAGAAGATAATATAATATTTGAGACTTCAGAGAAGCTTTTATTAAATCACTCAGAACAAGAATAACCTTCAGCTATGAGGCATCAAGTTTAAGCAACAGGGGCAGAAGTAACACGCCCTTCGTATACACCTTGAAAGTGACAGTGGCTTTCATTTCTGCAAGTCCATTTGGGCCTATGGGTCAGTTCCACTCCATATTATTATAAGACAGCTCAAGCATATACGAATTCTCTTAAGGTCCAGTATTTTTGAAAGGTAGTGAATAAAAAGAGAATGATAAAGAGAGTGGAATTTTTGTCAACCTGAATTTGAAGCCAGAAAACTTCTGTTTCTTCTTTGTTCTCTGTTAGCTAGAAATAAATAAGAGTCTGCTTATCAGAATAAAAATAAAAATGAGACCAAAGTCTCTAGAAACACTAAATTCATTTTTCTATAAATATATTCCTACACTTGGGAAAACCGATAGCACGGGACTGTTTTGAGAACTTCAGCTTCTGCTCTGCCTCCTGGTTTTTCATTCTTCCATATTGCTTGAAGAATTTTTAAAAGTTTGCATCAGAATCTTTCAACCTAGCCCTCCAAATTCACTATTTTAGCATGACTTTTTAAGTTTCTCCAGGAACTCCAGTGACACACCTATTAGGCCTATTTATTTCTCATCCCACATGCTAACTATTCTCTAAATAGGAAATAAAAAACTTCTCTGGCTTCAAAACACCACTTCCATGCTTCTCCCCTACTCTTCTGACCATTTTTTCCCAGTGTCTTTTGCTGGTTCCTCCTTATCTACTACTTTGCTAAGCAGGAGCTTTGCCCCAGGTACAATCTCTTATATCCTAGCCACTCTTCACAATGCATTGTTTTCTCAGAGCAATCTCATCCTAGAGTTTCAATTTATAAGACAGCCTCTGATTCACAAAACTTTACCTAGAGTCCAGATATCTCACCTGAACTTCACAGTCCCAAATCCATTGCCCGCTGGACCATCTCACAAATACCTCAAAACTGAACTCATGATCTTTTTCCCAAAACCTATTGCCACCATCTTCAGTTCTGATCTAGATTAATGACATCATCATATAGCTTGGCACCCAACCCAGCAACTTGAATATCATCCTAGAATATTTTCTTTCACTCTGCCTCTCTCTTTGCCTCAGATTAGTGGAAAAATCACATTGCTTCTGCCCCCTTAACTCCTCTCTTTTAGGCATTTCTTCTCCTTTCCTACTGCTACTTCCTTAGTTTGGACCCTCATTAGACTTACTTAGTCTGCAACGGTCTCCTTCTTTTAGTTTTTCTCTCCTCCAATTCATTCCTCAAACTATTCCCAAAGTCATCTGTCTAATAAGATTAGTGTTACACTAATCTCCTACTTAAAATGCTTAATGATTCTCCATTCTGACACAATAAATTCAGGCTCCACTAAATGAGTCAAGGCAATTGGTTCTGTCCTAGCTCCCTAGCTTTCTCTCTCTTTAACCCACCTCCACCCATGCTAAAGAATTTGAAGTTCTCTGAATGGACCATAGAGTTTCAAGCCCCTAATCTTTAATTCACTCTGTTCTCTCTGCCTGGAGTGCCCTTCCTCATTAACCACTTGACAAGTACCTGCTCATCTATCCAGCTTCAATGCAAATAATCTTTACTCTTAACACACACGTGAGCATGGTAGAAGTAAGCAATACTTCCTTATCGCTGTACCCTGTACAGATCTTTAAGAGAATCATCATTGTCACCCTTCCTAGGATTTCTTATAATATATGGTAGAGTCCACAAATGTTTCAGAACTTCCTTCCACCAAAACTAATCAAAGACAAAAAAGATTAAAATTAAGACCACTATCTTCAAGGGAACTTGTCATTACACCAAACTACAAACAAAGAAATACAGTGATATCTTGATTGAACTTTTTAAAGGAGCATTAAAGCCTATACACACCTCAGTTGGAAATAATTTTCTCTAAAAGTGCCACAAACCTGAAATTGCTGCCAAAGTGTCCTCAGGTTAGCACATTAACACGTAGGGCATGGATAGGTACAGGAACCAAAAGGAGATGTCCATATAAAGACCCAGTTTGAGACTACAGAATCACAAAAGTGGTAGGGCAGGATTAGCATGATGATGTGGCATTTTTAACTATCTGACAAAACCTATGTAGCCAAGGGAACCACTAGAGATCAAGCAGAGTGAAGGAAAGAAGGGATGATAAATCAAGTTCACATAAGCATACACACAGACATACACACACACACACATATATATATAATATGTTCTTTGTTTTAAAAAGAACTCAAAGAAGTCATAAGGTTACAAAGGGAGATAATAAAATATCAAAAGATAATAAAAACCAAGACAGAAGAACTCAATAAACAAATAGAAGAAAAAAATAAAACATTACAAAGATACATTAGAAGCATCCAGTACACAAGGACTTGGGGACATGGTGGACAGACTAACAAAATCACACATCAAACAAAACAGAAAAGACAAAAAATTCCTCTTTCCTCATCTTTCACAGCAAGGAGTCAATAGACATTATTTAAAGAGTGTAAATTATAGTCAAAGACACTGCATTAGAGGACAGGCAGAAAGTGACCAGAGGAGAGAGAAGAGGGAATTTCAGGGGAAAAGGGGAAGGGTTTGCAGGAACAAAGTTAAAAGACACATGGATAAAAACTAGGGGGAGGGTGGTAATGGGAGGGAAGTTGGGAGGGAGGGGTGGGTGGGCTTGATTGGGAGTAAAGGGGAGAAAACTGTACTTGAACAATCATTAAAATATAAAAAAAAAAAAGAATTGAAACACCATTAAAAAAAAGAGTGTAAATTAAAATGATTTCTCATTCATGAAAAAATACGTAAGTAGCTCTTAAGCATGTAAAAAGCTGCCAACCTCATTTATAAGAGAAATTAAAACTACACTAAGATACCATTTCTCATCTTTTGAATTGGCAAATATCCAAAATTTTTGATAAAATTCTGTTAGTAAGGCTGTAGAGGCTCAAAAAACCTCATACATTGCTTATGGATATGCAAAACATCCTTATACAGGGTAAATTTACAATATATACGTGTATATGTATATGTTTATTTATGTATTTCTATTTTGACCTATCAATCTCACTTCTAGAAATCTACTCCAAAAATAAACTGACAAAAATAAAAAGTGATGTGTGCCCAAGGCAATTCATTGCAGCAATTCAAAAAAAGAAAAAAAGAGAAAAGGGCCCTGGCCAGGAAGCTCAGTTGGTTAGAGCATGGTCTGTACACCAAAAAGTCTGTGAGTTCGATTCCCAGTCAGGACACATACTTAGGTTGCAGGTTGGATCCCCAGTCAGGGTACATATGGGAGACAACTGCTAGATGTTTCTCTCTCACGTCAACTAACTCTCTCTCTCTCTCTCTCTCTCTCTCTCTCTCTCTCTCTCTCTCTCTCTCTCTCTCTTTCTCTTCCCCTCCTCCATTCCTCTGTCTCACTCTAAAATCAATAAACATATCCTCAAGTGAGAATTTTAGAGGAAGAAGAAGGACCAGGAGGAGGAAAAAGAAAGGAGGGAGGGGAAGGAGGGAGAGAAGATGAGAGGAAAGGAAGGAAGAACAGAAAGGGAAACTATCATATACCCACACAAACAAATATGACAGCTGGAGAGAAGAGTAAGTTCTCTCTATGTGCTTATATGGAATGATTTCTAAGCTACAGTCTTTTTTTTTTTTTAATTGTTGTTCGAGTACAGTTGTCTCCATTTTCCTGCCACCACTTTCCCATGCCCAACTCACATTCTTAAATGAAAAAGCAAGGTGCAGACCAGTATTTACAACATACTATCTTCACATAAGAAAAAAAAATTAGAAAAATGTCTGCATCTTGTTTATATTTTTTAAAAGGAAAAGTAAACTAAATTAAAATGGTTGTCCTTAGGAGGATGGAAAGAATAAAGTAGAGGAAACACAGATGAATGCTATATTTCTCTGAATGCTACCTCGTGGTAAAGTTTGACTTTGGAACTGTGTAAATGTTTTCCATTAAAAAACAATTAACTCATGAATCGACCCCAGATAATCAAAAGCAAACAAGAGGAAATAAACCTGAACTATATTTCACATTAGCTTTGTAAACACATAGAAACAAATAATTTCAAGTGACTTCAAAACACAGTATTTGTACTTTAATCCCTAGAGGGTTACCCTCTGAGACACAAAGACCATCAAAGTAACCGGACCTGCATTTATACTCTTATTCTATACACACACATGCACACATACTAAGATAAAGAAAATTAATAATTATATTTATGTTATTAAGGAAATAAGATTTGAGCTTAAAAAAGGAGATATAAAAAAGAAAAATGAAATATAAAATATATTTCTCTCTTCCTAAAAAAATCAATTTCCTAGCTTCATTCACATATACATGCATATATGTACATGCCGTATTTTGCCATATATAATGTGTGCCCATGTTTTTGGCCCAAACTTTCAAGAAAAAAATCTTCTGTTTTAATTTTTTAATTCAATTATTTATTTATTTATATTTAGATACTTGGTTTTTGTATTATAAAGAAATTTTAACATTTATTTTTTAACATATTATGGTACAAAAAACTTTATGTAACAGATAATTACAAAACGCAAGAACAGATACAAGTTACTTCAGGCACTACACATGCATAATGCACATTCTTATTTTTCCCTCAAAAATTTGAACAAAATGTGCACATTATACATGGCAAAATACGGTATACAGAGTGGGGCAAAAGTAGGTTTACAGTTGTTCATATGGAAAATAATACAATCATTAATAAATAACATAACAGGAATAAACTCTGTTTCACATAATTATAAACCTACTGTTGCACTACCTCATATATATGTGTATGCATGAAGATATATATGTATGTAAATATATGAGCAAAAATGGCAACCTATTACATAGACTGTATTCACTAAATACTATTTCCCAGTAAAAGGGACTAGCATCCTTGATGGAATGACTGGTTGAAGGTTTAGGGCAGAGAATAGACCAAATGATTCAGGGACATCTTTTCCTAGAAAGCAAGGCCCATTTGGGTTTTCTCAGAAGACTCAGGGACCAATTTAAAGGGGTTCTCACTGGTCAAAAAATGGGAAAATTTGAGTATCAAAAGAATACAGAATGTAATATACTAAAGCATATTTAAGACATAAAAATTCATTAGTTCAAAAGACAAAATCTCATTGATCACTTTTTGAAGTGGCTGGGACACTATCCTATTTTTCTGAAAATTGATAAATAATGGGATAAATAAACAAGTATTTTTCTGGTTTTCTGATACGAACTATACTTTAGAGTGACGGAATAGTAAAAATAGGAAGAGTTCTTCTTTATAGACTAATTCCAACTAGTAAAAACAAATAAAGTATTCTATAATGATAGAATTTACCATTTACAGCCCCCACCAAAAAATACTGGACCTGGATAATAATCGTCAATAAAGGTTAAAACCATTAGGTGAATTATTAAGAGGTGAGAATCTGGCTTACAAAGCCCGAACACAAAGATCAGTCTTAACAATGCCAAAAATGAGACAATCCAAATTATTCCTCCTCATGAGGCACAACTAGAAGTACACCACATCACCTACAGGTATCCACCAGAACTGAACCTAAACCTAACCAAACCTGTCTCCATATAACTAACAGAAAAATTGGAAATCTTACACATTGCTTGTGAAAATGAAAACTAGTATAGCCACTTCAGAAAAACAGATTGGCAGCTTCCTATAAAGTTAAAGATATACCCACCCTATGACTCAGCAATTCCACTCCTTAGAGAAATGAAAGCATATGTCCACACAGAGAGACCTATATGCAAATGTTCATGGTGACCTTACTCATAATAGAAACTGGAAACAAGTCAAATTCCCATCAACAGGTGCATAAACAATTTTTGATAAAATCATATCATTGCATATTACACAAGAAAAAGAATGAACTATTAATATACAAAACAACATGAATATGTCTCAGAAGCATCATGCTAAGTGAAAGAGTCAGACAAAAGTACACATTGTATGATTCCATTACATAACATTCTTGAAAGGGCAAAAATAGAAGGACAGAAAACAGATCAGCGGTTGCCAGCAAACGGTTACGGGAACTGCTGGCCTGCAGAGGGCACACGAAACTTTGGATTGATGGAAATGCTCTATTTGATGATGGTGGCGGTTGTATGACCATATACAATTGTCAAGACTATTCAAACTCTAAACTTAAAAGGAGTGAGTTTAATGTATCTAAAACTTGTCCTCGATAAATTTGATTTTTATTAAAAATTTTTCCGTTACAAGTATCATATGATTTCACTTATATGTGGAATCTAAAGAACAGTATAGATGAACATCAGGACAGAGACAGACTCATAGTTACAGAGAACAGACTGATGACTGCCTGAGGGGAGGGGGGGTTGGGGAGTAGGTAAAAAAGGTGAAGGGACTGAGAAGTACAGATTGGTTGTAAAAAACAGTCATGGGGATGTAAAGTACAGCAGAGGAAATACAGTGAATAATATTGTAAAGACTATGTATGGTGCCAGGTGGGTACTGGAAATATCTGGGGAACACTCTAAAGTATAGGATTGCCTGACCACTGTGCTTTACACCTGAAACTAATACAAAATAATATTGAATGTGAACTATAATTGAAACAATATTTTTTTAATGTTTTTAATTTTTTTCTTTTCATCTCTTACCCTGGTAACATACAAAATACTTCCAGATTATTTCATTTACCATATAATTATAAATTTCCACCATCCTTTGGCCTCTATAAGCTCTTTGAGTGGATCTCTTATTGAGATTCTCTAAACTAACGCTTTCAAAACTTAATTAGCTTTTTTTAAAAGCATCTTGACCCCTCTAGTACATCACTCAGTTTAGTTTATTTGGTGCCTGAAACCTATTTAACCTCTTAATAACATTCTCTCCTCTCCCCAGGTTTCAAACCTGTGTGTACTGGTTATCCTCAATGTCATCCCACGCATCTGATATGTTACCTATTCGATTTATAATTTTTTTCTGGTGAGAACTCTAAGTCATCTGCATGTTATTTTACAGTACAAAACCACAATAAAAGCTTTCAGTATTTTCTTTGATATTCTGCTTTTAAAAAATAATCATTTCTCATCAATCTTATTTTTAACAATGAACTAAAAAAGAACCAAGTGATTACCCCTAAATCATCATGTCAATATCTAAAGATATCACTGAAGATTCTTCGTAAAATTTTAACTGCTACATTTTTGTCTTTTTTCAATACTATTAAGTGAAAGCACCGAGTTTCTAAACTCGTTCACTCACATAAGACGGGATTGATATGGTGCACAACTCAGCGCCTAGAATAGTCAGCACAGTAGTTGCTTCTGAGTATCTGAGATCAACACACATTAAGAAGTCCTGTTTCGGGGTTCCTTCCTCCTACCCAGTAACTATTTCCCAAGTAGATTGATCCAGTAATTTCAACCTAACAGAAGCTGGAATTCAAGTTGAATTTATCACTAGGTTGAAAAAGTGAAAAAAACAGTAGATAATATTTACAACAATCTAGTAATAAAAAATAATGGTAAATATATTTTGTTTTGAACATTGGCTTGATAATGTCCATTCTAATATGCAGGTATTTGACCTTATTTAGATAAATTCTTGTTGTTTCCAAAAAGTTAAGCCTCTTTAATCTTTCTTCTGAATTGAATAATAGTCCAATTTTTTTTCTGCTCCTAGAAAACTTAGAGCCGCACTTGTGCCTACATAAATCAGTGCGTGGGTTTAAAGGGCAGCCGTTCTCTACTTCTTTTTTTCACCAAAACACAACTGACATTTAAAGTGTACTTAATATTCATTGTCCAACATATTCTCCTCACTCTGGAGACAGCTAGTTTGTATGAAATTTCCCCATAAGATTTCTGTGACCCTGTATTTTCTCTCCCATCAATCCAATAATACATCAATGGCATAAAAGCATAGTCGAGAACTGGTGGATTTCTTGCCTTGTTCCTGGCTCTGTTTTATAGCTTCGAACTTGTTTTTCTTTCTTCTTTCCCTCCATTTTTAATTTATCCTATCTCGAATTTCATGTAGCCTTGTAAGTCATCTTAAATCCTTTCGAGAACAAGGTAAGGAATAAATAAATAATCATTTCATGTATCTGCAAAAGCAATCTCTTCTCATTTATCCTAGATAAAGCCTTAAAACTTTAACTCTTTGCTGCCTCTTAACTATTCTCTACCATATTAAATATACAACTATTAAATCTACACAACTTCCTTGGTTTTGTTTTTTTGTTTTAATCAATTCTCTGTTTAAAAATATTTAAGGCTGCATACAAAAAAAATACAGGAAAACTATCTATATGCAATTTAGAGACCCATAATAGAAATTAAATTTGCTGCACAAGTTTTATGTCTAAGAAATGAATACCTTCTAGTGTTTTGCATAGTTACTCAAATAGTTATAGCTCAGACACATAGTAGGAATTTTAAAATGCTGTGACATAAGACTGCTATAGCTTGGGCCTCAGCATATGAGAATTTGTTTTAGCACTATTTTTAAAGCCACTAATAAACACTCCAAATAGCAGAATTGAGTCTCTGAGTGCCTGAGTAGTCGGGAAAGATAAAATTTTCAAGAGAATCACATTTTTATCTAAATCATTTTCATCTAAATGCTTGTTAATCTACTCGGAAAAGTAGATATTTATAAAATTGGAGTTTTCATAAAGTACTTTAGAGTTTAGTGTTATAAAAAGGAAAATTAGTTATAAAAGTAATAAATGCACAACATAGTAGTTTCTATTCATCCCATTTGTTAGCAATAATGTCCTTTCATTTCCCCAAAGTTATCTAACCAAAGCAACAGATTATATATAATTATTAGGATTTGTCTTAGAGCAAAGTTTGATTTTAAAAAGTTTGGCACTTCACTCACCTACCGCAGGACAGAGTATTGCCCATATACAGATACTAACTCAATTGTCTAAGCAATTTCTTATGTTTAGAAATCAGTGCCACTATTATGGCTCACAATTTGGCTTATGCTGAATCTGTAAGCAAACAGCCTGACAAGCACCCTAGTGTATTTCAGGGTGACTGACAGGACACAGTGGCTCAAGCAGGAAGGGGGGATGGGTGCCCTTAAAGCAACACAGCCAGTGAAGGGCAACATCAAACAGTAGAACCAGACTTGAACCAGAAAATATTTTTCAAATTTGCAATAAAATACTGACATATTATCCAGTATGTGCTTTTAAACATAAGTTTTGGGTGCATTATGTGCCCAAAACATTATAAACTCCAAAATGGCTTTAAGAATTTTTTTTGCTTTAAGAATTTTAAGAGTAAAAACAAAACATTTTAAAACAGGCATGAAATGTGATATTTCCCTGAACTTATCAAACATCTAAATTATTTATGAATACTGTAATTATTTTTAACATAAATTAAGTCAGGGTACCCAGAAAAAAAAAGCAGTTCTTATCTCACCTCTAGATATTTGCCAACCACTTTTCCGTAGTAATTTATCTGATGACAGCAACTTAAACATCTTGAATTAAACAGAGTTGTTATCAAAGATAAGGGCAGATCCCTCTGCTGTGTTCCTCCCCTATGGCCTATATCATGGTTAAAAATAGATCAAAAGATTAGGAATTTTAATTATGGGTATTTCCACATTAGTTTCACTTCAAAAATTACTTAAGTGATAACTTGGCTTCATTCTTCACATTTATAATTTTCCTGACATTATTTCACAATACTCTAAACCTCTCAATCCTTTCATTCAGCAATCAGCTCTATTAAAAAAGTACAATAAAAGCCACTCCTTTCCAAACACAATCCCTCAGTTAGCCAGCAGGGGGTATCATTTCATTCTAAAAGCCTACAGTACTGTAGCCATTGACATTTATTTTCTTTTTTTTTGTGGATGACATTTATTTGTAAACTTAAACTAGGAACTGGGACACACCATTTCAACTTTCTTTATTAAATATGTTTAGAAATAATTTTCCAATATAAGTTTGACTTCTAGAGCCTATATTGGTATTTAATAGTTCTCTGTGACAAAGTTTACAATTATTGCTCCATCAGCTCATCAGATGCCTCCTCACTGTGGTGAAAGAAAAGCACTAGATGGCTAAGAAGCAGCAAATTTGGGTCTAACCATTAGTATGACTTTCCCCAACTCCAGATTTTTCTGGAACAAAAAAGACAAACAAAAACCCTGCAAAGATTCCAAGCCTCATTAGGCAAGAAAAACACATTCCACAAAAAATAGAACCACAATAAAAAACAAAATAATTTCTCCTCAAAGTTACATATGAAATTTGTAAATTATTTAATATTTTCTAATTGCCCTGTTCAATATTTGCTTATTGGCTGTTACATATTAGGGTAGTTTTAGAAGATATGTTTCCTGTTATCACATCATGATTATATTTCTCACAAGTATGCGATATATGACTAGCAAAGTCCTCATACAAGCTACAAACTATTTACAACTGCAGTTTGGAAAACCATGAGAAATTGATTTGGCTGGTTTACTCTAAAAAAAAAATTTACTATGTGATTAGCTAATGTCATTAGTGATCACAAATACATCTTGACTGAAGATGAAAATGTGCTGTGCTTCTCGGACACTATTATCACAAACGTCAGCTCTACTCTGTTAACCACATAAAAATTAAAACAGACCAAAAGGCTTAAAAAGTGATCCCTCTTTTCATGCTCCCAGAATTGTCAGTAATGACATATCCTTTATGCTGAAGAATTAACTTTTCCAAAGAGAAAAGGAACGATAATTTTCTTCCTCAATTGTGACTCAAAATAGAGTTATAGTTTGTTTTCCTTAGAAAAAGAATCCTATTTCTGATAGTGAAAGCAAGGTTTGGGTTCTTCATCCATAAAATCATTTTTGATACTGAACGTGGCAGTTTCTTTCCTCATAAAATAACTAATGTATCCATGTAAATACTATATATTACATTTGGACATAAAGCATAACATCTCTTCAAAATTGTTATTGATTCTCTCAAGAAATTTTTATCATTAATTTTCTAAATTGATATATTCTCTAAGATAAAAGAGATACTTAGAATTATTTCTTGTTAACTTATTAGGTAAGTATCTAAAAGAAAACAGAAAAATCACATTCCTCCAGTACTTTGCTTATCCTTTTTGTCAATCTTTCACATATTTTGGAGTATACAGATAACTTTTTCTTCTGTTTTCACCTAATCACATAACTCCACTTTACTTTCTAATTCTGAGTTTGGTTCCTGACAGAGGCTTTCCTGAACTATCTCATTCAGTGATTCTTAATTTATCCAAATACCTTAAGAACCTACATCTAAAGGCAAATTTGGTCTCAATTCTATTTGTGACTAAGAAAACTTTTTAAACAATACTGTTCCATGGGGAGCAGAGATTAAATGACTGTAATAGATACTATTTATTTAAAATAATCCTTTCTATTTTTAGCAACAATGTCTCCATATATCTGATGCTGTATCTGAATTTTCCACATATTTTTTATATATTTCATTTTATCTTGAAAGCAACTGATTTCCTTCCCAAACTATTGTAATTGGCTACTAACAGATAATGTTCACACCAATGAGCAGATCTAGAATAAGTTCTGACTCTGACATACATTAGGTATGTGAGTTAGATGTGTCAGCGGCATGTGCAAATGGGTTGTATCCCATGGGCAACTGGAAATTCAGAATCCTAGAGTTCAGGAGAAACATCAGGTCTAAGGACAGAGATACATTAGGCACATATTTGTGCTACACCTTAAACCATGAGGCTAGATGAGCCCTCCCAAGGCTGGGAGTGGACGGAGATAAGGCACCAAAGATAATAGTTTGCAAAACAATGACCATATAGGGCAGGAAGAAAAGTAAGTCGTAAAAAGAATAGGCAGAAACACAAGACAAGCTGGGTGCAAATTCGGGCTCTACTTTATACACTGTTTGGACTTGTCCACGTTGACCCCCTTTTACCCTGATTTCTTCACGTTGTGAAATAAAGTTGCCACAAAGAGTAATTACTTATAAAATAACCCAAAGAATCTAATGAAGTGCTAATTACAATGTTAAATAATTCACTAATCAATTATTGTTATTTTGTTGAAAGATAATTTTCTCTTTCTGAAATTCTACTTTTCCAAACCAAATGCCATTAAATTTTAGAAGGCTGCTATGAGAGATATCAAATGGATTGCTCATCTGATTAAAAATGAATGAAGACTCATTAAGTTTATGCACTTTTATTTGACAAATTGAATCCATTTCACCAAGGAAAGTCACCAACCCTGTCTATGATAATAACTTATACATAAGTAACAAGGAGACATGGTCCCGTAATGGAAGAGTTTACAAGCAGCTTCCAAAGTTGTTAACAAATGCTTAACAGAGACAAGATACAATACATATTAATAAAGTATGTTGGTTATGGAATGGTTAAGGGATAGAATACAGAAATAAAAGCAAAAGAATGACAATAAGTAAAAATAGAAACCTCTGGCATCTTATTCCACATTAGATTTATGGAGTGGTGCCAACCTGCTTCATTCCAGAGCAAAGAACCAGTCAGTAGCTGAGGCCACATTAGAGAGAGAGGAAGGAAATCCTTTCTCCCCCTCTGTTTCCAAAGATAATAAAAGAAAACTAGAGTGATGGATTTCACTACCAAGTAACCATGTTTATTTTACTCATGTCCCCACTGTTTAAAAGTCAAGCCTACTAATTTTGCACCATAGAGTAAAAGAAATATATGGATAAAAACAAATAAAATTGATTTTGCAAAACTCATAATATGTCTAATTTTCAAAAAAAATAACTGTTATAGTCACTAACTTTATACTATAACATCATTCCTGTCAAGCCATCAATTGTACTGAAAGAATGAAGCTCATCATTGAGTAAAGTAAAATAATTTAGCTCAGTCATTAATATAGTGAATCACATTTCTTCAATTCCAAATAACCCTGCTCAATGGCTTGAGTAATCTGTACACACACTCCAAGCCATCCTGCTCTTTTTCTCCTGAGTCTTGAGTAGACAGAATTAGATTGACACCGTCAATCACACGCCTAGTTAAAGTTCAACTGATGGAACTAGCCCGTGAAAAGGCTGTTTTATTGTTCTTTGTTGTCACATTCCGTATCCCCAGCCTCAATTCCATTCCACTCCACCCTCCCCATAGGCATCCACTCTATAGTCGCCAGTGGGAGCCTTTCTAACCAACTGTACATAATTATTTTTACATATGATATCTATCTTTACAATGATATATATAGCTTTGTGTGTGTGGATTTTTAAATTTACACAAACAGTATGGAATTTCCCATCTCTCCACCCTCCTCACCCCCTTCCCCCACAACATGATGTTTTAGTGGTCTGTCTACCTAGAACTATATAGACATGGTAAACACCACAGGTTAGCTCACACAACACATAGCCCCAGCTTTGCTGCCTTGCCTTTCACTGCTCTGGAAGCCAGACTCTGGTTTTCCCAGCCTTTTCTGCATCTCTGATTGACTTGTGACAGAATTCTGGCCAATGAGATGTCAGTGGAAGTCCTCTGAGGAGGGTTCTAGCAAAACTTTTACTTTCCTTATAGAAAAGGAATTACAATACTGCCATGGCCCTTGGCCCTTCCTTCTGCTATCTGTGGAACAATGCCGGCACATAAAAGCAGTTGTGCTGCAAAGCTGAGGAAAAAGATGACAGAGCAAAACTATAGAACAAGCTTGGGTTTTTGATGGCATCGGCTCTGACCTCCTACCTCCAGGCTTCTTGCTGAGAAAAATGAGTTTCTGACTAATGTAATTGATATAGCTCATTCTTTACTTTCCATTTGCATCATTCTAATAATGCATTTATAATTTCCAAGAACAGCTAGGCAGTGTCCAACTCTTTGCTATGGAAAACAATGCTATAATATTCTCACACGTGTCTCTTTGTGTACCTATGCAAGAGTCCTTCTGATATATACATTCTCTTATGGACTGAATTGTGTCCTCCCCAAAATTCATGTCTGTGGTCTTAATCCCCTGTACCTCAGAGTGTATCTTATTTGGAAATAGGATCTTTAAAGATGTGATTAAGTTAAAATGGAGCCATTAGGGCAGGCCCTAATCCAATATGAGTGGTGTCCTTATAAGATGAGATGAGGACACAAGCACGCACAGAGAAATGTTAAGATGTAGCAAGAAGACAGCCATTTGCAAGTCAAAGACAGAAACCAAGCCTGCCAACATCTTGATCTTAGACTGCTAGCACTACAGCTGTAAGAAAGTAAATTTCTGTTGTTTTAGCCACCCAGTCTGTGGTATTTGTTATGACAACCCTAGCAACTAATAAAATTCCGAAGTAGAATTTGTGGGTCAGAATGCATGTGAATATACAATTTCAATCATTACTACCACATTGGTCTCTAAAATAATACCACCAGCAGAGCACGTGAACTCACATGTCCCCATCTCCTCACCAGCTCAAAGATACTGCATGACATTTCAACTTCTGCCAACGTGGGAGGTGCCGAGTGGGTCTCACTGTTGTTTTAATTTGCGTTGCAGATCACCAGGGTAATTGGTGATATAAATCTGGGTTGACTGGCTAGACATTCAAGTATCATTTCTGTGAATCACTTACCCACATTTTTTATCCATTTTTCTCCTACGTTGCCTGTTTTTTCTTACTGATTTACAGGAATTTCATATATATTCTAGATAAAAGCTTTTGTCGGTAATAATCCTTGAAAATATCCTCTCCCTGCTTAATTGGTCTCTCTTTGTATCCTTAAACATTCCATCATCTGTATATAAAAGTTCCATTTTCTGCATATCCTTATAGATAGTAGGTTATTGCCAGACATTAATTTTTACCAATCTAATAGGTATAGGATATCTCATCATTGTTTTAATCTATATTTACCAGATAACTAACTTGTGAAGCAAACTAAACACGTTTTTATTTATTGATCATTCCAATTTTCTCTTCTATAAATTACCTTTTCACTTATTATTGACCCATATCCTCTTGTGTTGTTCTTTTCCCTACTAATTTTTCGGAGTTCTTTATAAAATCTTATATGAAATTATGTTTTTGTTTTACTTTTTTAATTAAATTTATTGGGGGTGATATTGGTTAATAAAATTATATAGGCTTCAAGGGTACAATTCTACAATACATCATTTGTGTACTGTATTGTGGAGTCACCACCCCAAGTTGAAATAATTTGTGTTGAATAGTCTATCAGTTGGCTATTTCCACAACAGTGCTACATAACAAACTACCCTAAAACTTAGTGGTATAAAACAGTTATTCTCTCTTGTGTGTTTTCAGGTTAGCTGGCAGTTGGCTAATCCAGGATGGGACTGGCTGGATTTACTCCAAGCTGGAGTTTTGGGATCCAGATCTGCTCTGCATGTTTCTCATCCCTCTTGGAAAAGTAATCCATTAGGAGCATGTTCTTCCTACAACATCAGCAGAAATACAAGAAGGGCAAGTAGAAAGACACAGTGCCTCTTAAGGTACAAGCTCCAAACTGTCACTCTGCTTTCTCTTTCCACTTTCCAATGGGATCTAGTCATGCAGTCCAGTCTAATACTAATGGGGTAGTTCTCTGGGAAGAAGTGCAAAGTCATGTGGTGAAGGGCACGGAGTCAGGGAGGGTCAAAAATGGTATCTTTCTTCACAAAGAATGATTTTATATTAATGTACTTAAATATTTCAATCTTTTACTTTATGACTTACGTTTTGGGGGTTATATTTAAGAAATTATATCCTACCCTAAAATCATAAATACATTCTCCTACATATTTCCCAGAAGAATGCAACCATTAGGACTAACACCCAAACTATTTTAAATTAGCATATGCATAAATGCAAGATTATGTGATACAAGGGCCAACAACCAAAGTTAAACAAGTAATCAAAGTTAAAAATAATTACCCAAGGACTACTTATTACAGGTGAATTGTTGAATGGAGTCTTTTAAAAGTATTAATGGATACAGGCTAACAAAGAAGAAAAAGATGCAGCTATCATAAAGAATCACAAAAGTTGATATTTTTTTATGAGCGGATCTTGATTGATCTAAGCTATATATTCAAAACTGCAAAACGAAAGACTGTAGGAAAATATATACAGTCTTCTCAGATCATGACATCTTGTGGGGGGAAAAAGAAGCTTTTAGACAACCTAACAATAAAATATGTTATGATGTAAAATTCATAAAGTATATGTTTATCTGTTATAATAGGAGAATCTGTTTCAATAGTTTGAGTAAAACTGAGGTCCAACCTATTAATTTTTCATATTAAAACCACTTCCCATTTGCCATACTTGCAGGGAGTCCAGTATCTCTCGTGTTCCTCTTATTGTCCAAGAACCGGAGAACTTGATTACCAAATAAGTGGGCCCTGTTGAAGGCTGCTGGCGCTCCACTAGTGGCATAGTGCACCAAAGAAAACTGATCGCCTTGTGGTCCTGTGTGACCTTTTCCTGGTGCATTCTTGCCTTTGCTGCTGTGGATCCAAACAGTGGCCACAGTGATTCTTGAAGACAGAACCAGCCTGCCCCCTCCCTCACAAGCATGGCATGGCACACGCGCCTACAGCATTTTAGTTTACCAAGTCTGATGGCTGAGCCAGGAGAGCTTTCCGGCTCCTGTCACCAGCCCCAAACAGCCTCTCCCATCAGTAGTAACACAGGCCAGCCAGAACAAGGGTGTGTTGAAGGGTCTTTGATGTTCTTGCTTTCCAGGTCTTTTCTCAATCAGGACCAGTTCAATGCACACACACGCACACACACACACACACACACTTTCTAACAATAAATACACAATAAAAGGACAGAGTCCAGGTCTTCATTTTGTTCCTCCCTGAAGACTCCCAGATGTAAAGACCTCAATAATGACTTTCAAACACTGGGGAGAATTTTTTCTTACCTATGGTCACCAGATAAAATACCGAGTGCCCAACCAAGTTAACTTAAAATTTTAGATAAACAATGAATAATTTTCTGGCATGAGTATGTACTAAGCAACAATGGGACATACTTATACTAAAAAAAAAAAAAAAAATCTATTGATTGCTTACCTAAAATTCAAACATATCTGTATGTCTTATATTTTTAGTTGCTAAATCTGGCCACTCTACCTTATCTACCTCATGAATGGGATAAACTGGGGGAGGGGGAGCTAGAACTCCCTTGTGCCACATTTAAAGCAGCCAAAATGCCAGATCCTTACATTCAGGTATCCTGATATCCTATCAGATACTTGAGGCTAACAGAACCAAACAAAACACCAGCTTTTACCCCCTTACTGCCCTGGAGCTGTTTTTTTAAATACCCAGAGGTGTTTCCTGGCCACCTCCCAGCACCACATTTCTAAATACAATCAGTCGGAAGATTTTTGTTCCCAGAAATGTAACACAGGATAAAAGGGAACAAGGGAAGAATCACATCTATTTTGTGCCCTGGGATATGAGAGCCCCAACGATCTGGGCAGACATAAGAAAAACACTGGCAGAAGGGTATTCTAGAGATTTTATGCATTTCTTATAGAAAAATGAATATGAATGGCCTCCAGTTATCAAGGATTTAATTCATCTCCAAGTAGAAGACAAATAATAGAGACAGAAAAATAGTTTCCCCAATGGATATGTACCTCCTGTGGCCCAGAAATGTAGCATGATGCTTGCCCTCCACTCTAATCTGGAGAGGGAGATTCTGTAGTTCCAAAGTTGGCAGTGATGGAGCTCAAAGGCAATATACATATGACACTTAGGACTAACACTAGGGCAGAATAAATATCTAGTCTTTCAAAAATAAGTAAATAGAAAAACCCAAAATTTAAAACTATAACATAAAGCAAGAAGACAATGTCTTAAAAATGTAAGGGGAAATTATCCTCAAAACAAAAGAAAATTTAGAATACATCTATTCTGTGTTCTCAGTGAAATACTCAAACATATAAATTCTAGGAAAATGATACAAAGACTAAATAAAATACAAAGAAAGTTTACTGAAGTAAGAAATCAAAATAAAAAAAACTTGGCAAAGATTTAAAAGTAAAAGAATACAAAAAAAAGTAAAAGAATACAGCAAAGCCAAAATGACAATAAAATTAATTAAAATCTGAATTAGAAGAATCATTCCTCTCCTTTATCTTCTATCTCTATCAACAACTTCATTATCCAGAGAGCAAAAAAGCAAAGGTTGGAACTGCTATCCTGGGCTTAATTCTTACCAACAAAGAGAAATATGTTAGTGAAGTGAAAGTGACAGGAACCTTGAGAAAAACTGAACATATCACCTTAGAGTTCATTACAAGCCAAGGGAAAAAAATGCAAAGCAAAGTAAGACAAGTATCTTAGATTGCTTAGCAGTTCAGAGAAAATATAAGAATGTCTCAGAGCCTGAGATTCTAAAATGAAAACTAGAACACAAAATAAAACCCACTACTGCAATCACAAATGATGAAAAATGGGAGAGAACATATGCAAATATAACTCAGGGCGGCATACAAGGAGCTTTCTAAAGAGCTGAGGATTTTAAAGGACACACAAAAGTACTTAATAGAAGGAAGGAGGTGAAGGGAAGGGTGCACACACCAGCGTAGTACTGACTGATCTTTTAGAAGAGTGGACTAAACCTAAGGTGAGCAAAGACTTGTGTAAAAAACACTCAAAACAACACAAAAACTTTTAGATTATTTTTGAGTAAGAAAGGATAAGTACAACCTCTGTCCTCCACTCCCAAGCAGATCTCTTGATGTTGACAAGTAACATAGAGAAAGCAAAATGACAATATTTTGAGTTTGCTTCCATCTTGTCTACAAAGGAGAATGCTCTTTAAAATGGAAAAACTGTGTCAACCACCTTGAGAAGAAACTGATAAATAAGATGAGAAAAGATAGTGAAGGAATGTCTAATTCTTTAGATCAATATCCATTTCCAGAAATATTCTATTACAGTAAGTTTTCTCATTCTCAAGACTATTGATATTTTAGGCTGGATAATTTTTTGTTGTGGAGGACTGTCCTGTGTGTTGCAGGATGTTTAGCAACATCCCTGGCCTCTACCCACTAAATGCTGGTAGCACCAGCCTCCCAGTTGTGGTAACTACAAATGTTTCTGGAGACAGCCAAATGTCCCCTAGGGAGTTACAGTCCCGTGGGTTGAGAACCACGATATTACAGAGCAGTGAAAAACCGGCACGCATCATCACAGAATTATTGTTTGCATCTTTGAGTAATCACGACAGTGGAAACTGACAAATGTCTCATATATCAAAAAGGTAGCTACTGAAAATTAAAACCAGTAAATTTGATGTTGATCCCCAGAAAATCTTAATATAGGATCAAAATATAATTAATTAGAAAAGAGAGGAGTGATCTCATGGTATCTTGGTATAGTTTCATTAAGAGCTATTCACACTAAACTAACTTAATGTTGTTCTCTTCCTCTTTTTCAAGATCATAACAAAAGAGGATAAACTGATTTCACTAAAACATTTTTTAAAGCTTTTGTGCAATGTTCTTGGGCAATATAAAGAAATGTGACCTCTTTCATACACTGCTGATCTCAGCATATTCCTTGGAAGTCACTCTGGCAATATCCAGACAATTTTATATGCACTAATTTTTATACTAAGGGATGCCACTTTTAGGAGTTTGAACCTGTGTACAAATATGCATGCCAAGTATTACAATATTGTAACAAAAAGCTAGAAACAACCTAAATGTGCATTAACTGGGGACTAGTTAATTGTCATTTATTCTTTCATTGCTGGGACTTTGTGACCAGGGGGTGAGGAAAAACCTTAAGAAATCTATAGAATCCAACTGGATAGCACTTGCCCAGCCATAGTGAAGACATCCAAAAAGTGTAACGACTAGCATGGTGCAGACCCCAGCCAATCAGAGTTTAGCCTAGAACTGAGTCTTGGAAGGACGCTGTTGTACCAGGTGTTCACCCTTTAGTTTCTGGGTCTAGAGGCCCCCCAGCAAAGACCGAGTAGAGGAAGGCCACTGGGGAATTTCAGACCTAACCAACAGAGACAAACATTAAAATATTGAGGAACAGCATGGAGCAACAAATTGACTAAATTCAAACAAATGGCAACTATAGAAAGTGTGAAGTAAACTTACATGTACTAATGCAGAATGCTATGTTAACTTTTTTTTCACTTACAACAGAAACTGTTAGCAGTTGCCATGTGGGAAGAGGATCAGGCAACTGAGGGCTGGGGTCAGGGAAGGGGAGACTTATTTGCATCATATACTCTTTGTGGCAGATGCTATAAATTTGCTAACACCCCTCCCAGCCCTGGCCCACCTCTCCTCACCCAGATTTCACCAATCAAACACAGCTTGGGTGATAATGTAAAAGGTCACAGCCATGGAAAGCTGTGGTAGGGCTTCCATGTCCAGCTCAAGAGCCTAGAAAGGTAGAAGCTAGTATATGTGCAGACCTGTCTCTCTGGTACAGCTGGACATTTTTTCCCAGCCACATCATCTCTGGCGATTTCCCTGACTCTCCCAGAGAACCTATGAGCTCTCTCATGTTACTACGTCATTCATGAAACTTTCTGCAGAACCTTGATTGAAATCAAGAGCCCTGGCTAAGGCTACCTTTGTTAAAATAAAAATAAATGTGCATGTATATATTTTTTAATTTAAAAGTTAATTCTTAATAGAATTTTTTTTAAAATATACCAGACAGGATGGCGATACTGTTCAGGAAGGACCCCCCTCATTGAAGAAGCATATCTGAAAGAGCCAGCCTAGAGATCCAGGCCTCAAAATTCCATCTGAACATCAGGTGTCTCAGCTACCAGATAAAATGTTATACTAAAACTCATCCAGAAATAAAATTATAATTATGGGTAGGAAAATCTTGAAGGGGCAGAAAAGGAAAAGGAATAATCCTTTCAGAACCATCAGAAATCAAGCTGAATGGAAGTCCTACAACTATGGAATTAAAGAAGGAACTATGAGACTGGTAGGAGGACCAGAGACACAGACTGGGCTGGTCCTATACCCATTTGTGGCAGCTAAAAATAGAAAGGGGTATCTCAGAGAGGGAAGATGGCAGCTTGAGAGGTGGAGTCTTAATCCCCCTCTCCGGTGCGCAGGGGAGAATTTGGCCGATCTGAGGAGAATCAGACTAGGAGACCACGGATATCGCAACATTTATGAAAATAGGGCATCAAAAGTTATCCAGATATTGAATGAACTGACGGTAGGAGGCCAGAAGGGACCCAGCTGGACGCGGAGGTCATCCGAGAGAGCC